>CAVLEF010000002.1:10395000-10660000 GCA_963661955.1 Leptosia nina | reverse complement strand
TCATATATTCTCTTTTACAGATTATAGTATGTGAATGTGGTTTGAACCTAATTTTCATTAAATTTTTCGGCAGTCTGTGGCACAATTTTATCTAATGTCACAGAGTGCCAATGTATATTCTTAACACATAAGGTCATTGGTTGATAATTATCATATAAGAAATAAAATCATTGTTGCCCTAACCCAAAATCGCATCGCATATGGTGCATGACATAATAAAGTTTATGGCGGAACGGGCAAGGAAACAAAAAAGGTTCAAACAACTGTACCTTACTATTTAAGCGAAGTTCGGTCGCAGCGGGGCTTCGAATCGGCCCCCTACTGTCAATATTTCAGCTCTGTGTCTAAATATAGTTCATTTCGCAGTGTATAATATACCTAGTTTAGACATACCTATATAACTGTATGCGGTAAAGCACTAAATATATTTAAAGTTACTAAAAACATAGCATTTCTTGTTCTACCGAGTCAAAAGAAATGGAAAGCGACCGCATGGGAAGTGCTTTAACAAATCGGCTCATTAGCACTAGGGGGCGCCCGCGCAGGTAAAGCGGCTATTTATACCGGGTTGAGAACAATGTCCTTATTAATCACCTCCATAGTTGTCTAATGTTTGTGGTCCCAGGGCTACGATTTAATGATTTGGTTTTGTTACTTCAAAAGCTTTGTTTGGTTTCTGTAAGTACACGTGAATTTTTGTTTCCACCTTGAAGAATTTACGCTTGTGACAGACAATTTTTTTGAGTCAGTTAGAGGTTTCTGTGCCCTATCAAGGCTTTAAACTGACTTACGTTTGCATTTGCAAATGGGACAATATTTTAATTAGGAAATAAGAATTATTAAACAATCCGTTACGGACGTTACTTAGGTATTATATTTAAAATTCTTAACCATATCTCTAAATATATAAATAAAAAGACATGCAATATACTCCTGCGTTAACTCTCATTATTGCATTGTCTCTACCCTATCCTAACTCAGTTAATTTTATAGTTCAATAAAATATTCGTTATGCTTAACCTACTTTGCCCATACATTGTAATATATCTAAGTAGGTATACATAAAATCAGTCGTTAAGTCAGTCTAGCCGTAACTACAATCTACATTTTAGTAATATAATAAAACTTTATCACAAAGCAACTAAGTATGTGAAAAGATTATGAATTTAAAGCAGTGAAAAGCTGTCTATGATTCCAGTGTTTAGTGGTGTGTCTTTGAATAACAATAGGTACTATTGTGTGAGTTTTTTTTTGGTAATCTCTTGTTCGGTTTTAGGTCACTTTTTATTTTTTAAGTAGGATTATTTTTCCTTAAGAATGGTAGCCGGACGTTAAAAAAGTTTGAAAACCAAGTTTCTATTTAAATAGTCCGTTAAGCAATAATATGTTTTTTTTTTCCTAAACGTATTTTTCTTAATGTATTAGTGTTTTCAATTAGATCAATTCGAATTACTGCATTGAAAACATTTGTCATTATAACGTAAATAACATACTTTTAACGGACGAAAACGCGATGAGCTGTGGTCACGACTGCTGCAAAAATCCCTGTCGTGCCGTATTTAAATCAAACTAAAAAAGTTAACTTATATATTTTGCGTTTTGAACCCTTTAAAGTGTTTTATTTAAATGTGTACTACTCGCGTACGAAAATACCTGACTTATAAAAACATTGCTTTTCTTATAAATATAAGAATATCGTATCGCTTGCCACAAATACGAATCTAAAGTAAATTTTAAGTTAACCAATAGGTCAAAGCCCTCGAAAGGTGACGATACAGTAAAAACGCGCAGTCTCTGCACCCCATGACGTCGTTCTTACAAGTGAATTGGTGTTAAACGCTATATTTCATACAACCTCCGCTGCGAACGTTAAAAATCTCTTTCAAGAATTATTTTACACATCATTAGAAGAAGGTAAAAATAACATTTAATACTCAATCCTTGCTACACGCCGCTAATAAAATCTCGTTTCCCCTATGCGAGCCATAGGACATATTTCTATGTCTCTTTCGCTTATTTACAGGCAAAGAAAGAACTTAGACCACATATAAGAACGTTTACTTCCTGTTATATTCTGATGTCATTGTTGAAATACGTAATAAATTAGATGTATTTTAGTATCCTAAAATGGTAATAATATGTTGGTAATAACTGTTTTTCGTAGATTTATTGATGGTTCTATAAATCTTCTTTAGAAGCACCGATGCGTAGGCGCAAGATAGCAGTAGTGGGTTGTGCTGAGGCAATGAAATGTAGTATGCCTTCTCGAAAGTGTGAAACTATTTAAAAATATATATTGGCAATAATAGATATATACCACATATATAATACTAACGAGTTTATATTTTTTTGCATTTAATGTTAGTACCTCGAACGTCTTATACATCATATTGACCACTTCTTAAATATTTCTCACTTAACCTAACTCTTCCGTCGGTCACATACCCTAACTCTTTTAAAAATTACTATGAATTGTTGGAATGGAACTACATTGAAGTTCTGACCTCCTAGACTTTTCCAAGCCTTTAATTCTTCGATCACGCCTCTGCGCTTTAAAACTTTAAATTTCTTCTAAAACTCTTTCTTTTCAACTACTTAACGGCGACAAAACGATCAAATTGAGATAATCTATCTCCTGTGTAAAACTATTAGCGTGCCAAGGAGGTATTATTCCGCTCCTTTTCACTGTATCATTCAACGTATAACTACCGCCCTTTCTTGTCACTTCCACTTATATCAGACGATTTGAAATTATTCCCATATGCCCCGAGGATCTCAATATTATTAGCTCTCTAAACTATAACTGCAAAAAATTTCTTCTTGAGTAAATCTTTTGGCATTCAATTAAATCCGATAAAAACACAGTCAATTATAATTGTACCCCAGCCTTGTCAATCGGATCAACTGACAACACCCTCCCATTTTCATGATTTTCTTTCCTTACATAAATCCGTCAAAGATCTTTTATGTAGATGTCACCTTATCCTGGTATCCACAATTAAAGGAAATAAGCCGGAAAATGTTTGCTACGGCCTCCAGTTTGCGACGTATTGTAACTTTTACCCATTCCCACTAAATCCTCGCCCAATCCCTTCTCCTCCCTTCTCTTGATTATATTTTTTTCCAACCTCTGACTATTCAACTTGATAAATTAACACTAAAACATGGAATTAATTGTTTTGGCCTTGTAAATTTACCATGTTTCTAAATTTCGCTCCGCCCTCAACTGCTCCCTATTGTTTACGAGGAATTAATTTCTTCTCTCTTTTCCAAATACTCTTCATCCTAAACTCCAACTTACTGAAAGAAAAATTTGATTCCTCTCGATAAAGGCCTTATCTCCGTCAGCGAAAGCTACTTTATTTTCCTTCTCCTCAACTAGATTCTATAATTCATCCTTTCATGTAAGACTATAAAACTTTGGAACAATTTACCTTGTAATATAAGAAAAGCCCAGAATCTCGCTCCTTCAAGAATCTTGTCAAGTCCCACTATTTATGCTAATTAAGTAACTTATTAAGATAGTAATAATTGATTTTTATTAATATTTTGTATTATTGTTATATTAGTTTTAGTATGTAGGTTAATCTTTTTTTTTTTTTTTTCTCTTACGCAATCCTTTTTTATATGAATTTATTTCCATGTTTTGAGAGATACTATTTAGCTATAAAGTGGTTTTCCTTAATTTCTATAAATTTTTGTATATTTTTTTTTTTTTTTTTTTGTATGAATATTTGTTTTATTTATTGTACCTATATATTTTCATTTCTCGTTTTAGAGTGTTTATGCTGAAATAATAAACAATTTGTATAATATGTGTAATATTACTACACAATGTAGGTAGTTCTATTAAATTCCGTTTCTTCTTGTTCGGTGTCGTTTCATGGATTGGTTATTAGGGAAGTACTTAGTTGTTCAGACTTCTGTACCCTGCCCGACTGACACAATCTACTGTTTACCCGGGATTCAAACCCAGGACCTCTCGCGCTTAACGTAATTCTAGGCAACATAACGTTTAACCATTTAGCTACAGGGATAGTTCTGTTAATTAAGTTAGCTTTAGTTAATATTGTATTCATGTTATCTAAAATCTAAAATGTTATGTAAAATCAAAGTACCTATCGATTGATCCGAGCACATAGTGAATAAGGGAGTATTTTGAAATACCTATTTTTCTAATGGAAACTTTCGTAGGTATTTCTATTTTCGAGGAACACGCAAAAATGCCGTTATCGTGCGCCGTAGCCAGTTAAAAACGTCCTTGCCAACCGAACCGAATCCAGTCATACTCCCATAAAGTTTAATATGTTTCTAGTTAATTTCTGTGTATGGAAATTATAAAATCATGCGCAGACGATCGTTGCGCATTCACGGCGCGTTAAAAACGCGTGGCGTGCGCGCGCGCATCTAATCTCTAACGAGTTCGCACTCTCGTGTGTAAGGGCCATTATGGTTAGTTGCGCTTGTTATGCCCGTGTGAGACATGCACTATGAAAGCTTGACAATGACATTCTGTCCGTTTTGCATATTTTGTAGGTCACGGTGGATGTGAAGGAAAAATACTGTTTATACGAATTTACGACATATTTTTTTTCACGAGGTTAACAATATGAACTTACGTCGTTATTGTCTTTTGAATTGGCGAAATAAGCAAAATGGTTTTTCATACCCCACTATTTGTATACTTAGAGCTGAGGCTAGAATCAAACTGAAATATTTCGCCTGCCCGGATCGCTAGTTAAATTTGATAAACAGCCAGATCAGCGAAGCATTCCAAGTCATTAGGTTTAAAAACCGAGGTAAAACAAACGACAGACATATAGACAGTATTTAAAACAAACGATTTTCAATAATAGATATAGCTTAAATCTAGCTGTGCTTATCTTGCGTACGCATCGACAGCGTATCTTGCTTAGATGTAGGTTATGATAGACCAACAAATGAAATCTATTTGTTTAGAATAGTTCCAATACCTTTTGCTTATGATGCAAACAATTACAATTCTACCTCATTACGAATTTAATTTGACGAAGCAATAAATTAAAGTTTCAAGGTTTTGAGAACATCCTCCTTTCAATAAATTAAACGTAACAATCCTAATCTATATCCAATATATTTACATCTACTGTAGCCAACCGATTGTAAACGAAACGAAACGGCGGTAAGTAGTTACCAAAACAACATTATATTTATTACCAAAACAACATTATATTTACAAATTCTTAAATCATCAATACATTTTGTTGAAAGAGTTCTTTCTCGAACACACTGCGAAGAAACAGAGGGCTCATCTCTGAGGGCTTCCTCGATGCACGGCGAAAACAAAAAATATGTATGATAGAATTATTAATTATCCCTCTTTAAATGATTCATAAAATTTCAGCAACAATGTGTGTTTATCGTATGATTACGCAAGAACGACGGGACGCGGACGACGTTGTCGGTAGTAGCTTTTAATTTAAAAAGCTTTCCTAAAAAAAATTTTGATGACGACAATAACTAATCCACGCGGATGAAGTCGCGGGCACAGCTAGTATTGTTATAAAACAACCCATTGTACATTTATATGCAATTTAGTTAGCAAAGTACCAACATACTAATGGTGTTAACAGAAAACATAGTTTCACATTTCGGTCTCGCTGCGGTTTGTATATTACACAATATACGCGTAAAATAAAACATACGAACAAACACCCGACCACAGTCTCACGCGGCCTCGTAAATATATAAAAATGTTTTGCGACACACCGACAAAGTGATACGTTTTCACTTTTATTACTTGAACTTACAATGTCTGCATTAAGTGGTTTCAGCTCATTTAAAAACAAAGTTACAATTTCTGCGCTCATTTTCCGCTGTTGTTAGGTGACGTAACGACGTACTATTTTGTTATTTGAGAAAGGTAATTTCTATATAATAAAGAGAAATAGTATTAAAAAATATCTCCCGTTAATCTTTTTTTCCTTTTATGTGGTTTTGTCTGCATTTTAACCCAAAAGTTCTGAAAGATTTTTTATTGAGAATTCTTCTATTTATTTAACATAAAGGCCATTAGTCACCTAAAAATAATTAATATGAGTTTGAAAAACTAACTCTGCAGTCATATTTATCAAGTACTTTTTTAAGTATTGTACAGTAGACGCGACTAGAACAAATTAGATTAACAAATTTTAACCGTTCAAAAGTCGAAATAAATTAACTTATGTTCATCAACGACCCGACGTTTCGGATGTTTTGCAGCCATTTCTGTTGTAAAGCATCTCAAACGTCGTTAAAACAGTGTTGTTTAGTTCCTTTAAGCCAGAAAGAAATATACGATATCGTACTGCTTCTAAATAAGTATGTATAAATGTATGTTTGTTTGTCTCCAGGTGTGGTTTCAAAATAAGCGTTCTAAAGAGCGACGTTTAAAGCAACTAACATCAATGGGAAGGGGTCCATTTTTCGGATCTTCACGCAAGATGCGAGGTTTTCCAATGAACCTCTCCCCCGGGGGGTTAGAAGAGGGGCCGCCGGGGTTCCCATACTTCGCGACAGCAGATGGCAAGTTCGAGTTTGGCTATGGTCCGCCGTTCCACCATGATGCGCCGTTTTTCCATCCGCCTCCGTCCATGCCATTCAATCAGCCAGGTTGGTAGACTTCTAAACTTAATGCTATTTCATACGCAGAGCATTGAAATTAAAACCAGTTCATATTATTATTTTAAATACAGCCTACAAAAATAAATATTTTGTTACTTAAATTTGTCTATAGTTTACGCGAGTAGTATACATTTAAATAAAACTACTTCAACGGTTTAAAACGCGATATTCATTAGTTTACAAATTAACTAGGACGTTTCGGATGCTTTGCTAATAAATTTCGCGTTTGAAACTGTTTAATATATTTAATTAAAACTTTTTACATTAATAACACAGGCGGAATATCTGTGCTTGTAATAAAACAATATAGGTCCTAAAATGTATTTGTTATATTAGCGTACATTGTACTTATATCTTGTATGAAGTCTCTAACTGGAGCAGGTCGTTTCGCAGGCGGAATGGAATCACTGCCCGGCGGCGAGTTTCCCGAGCAGTTTCCACCACCGGACCACCTGGTCCTCCCCCGACCTTCGTCCCCCGAGTTCACGTTCGGGGACGCCCCGCCGCCTCTCCACCCCGAGGGTCTCGTGTGGTAGCTGAAGCCGGAGCCGCGTGACTACCACGATTGATGCGGCTCGCTAGGCTATACCGTGGACTAAGTGACGTTCAGTGTTGGTGAAGAGACCTCTTAAATGCAGTTCTTGCTATGGGATATGCAATACTAATTCTACAGCGTCAAAACACGATGGCAATAACCTTATTTTCAGTTGTGGCAGTTTAGAGGTTTTTTATATATGAATTATCTTTTTATTTTTTATATATGAAAGTTTGTTTTCGTAACAGATGAGTGTTGGCACAGTAATGTTTTCATTACGAAAGTAATCAATTTTCTACTGTCTGTAGTTTACGCGAGTAGTACACGTTTAAATACACTTAAACGGTTTTAAACGCGATATATATTAGCTAAACATGTTTGTCAATTATTTTAAGTCTCTCCTGACTATGGCTGCTGTAAAACATCTGATACGTCGGGCCGCAGTTAAAATAATTCTCAAACAAGTATAACTAATATACATCGCGTTTTTAATCGTTAAAGTGTTTTATTTAAATCCCCATTTCTATCATTTATCTTATTCTCTTTCTTCTCTATAATTTAAATGTTGTAAACCAACGAATTGTAACAACTGAAATCAAGAGTTAAGCATTGTTTATACCTAAAATAGGGTCATTCGAGTGTTTTATGCATAATATTATGTGATTGAAATGTGAATATTGTAAATACAGAAATTTTATATTAAAGATGTTTAGAGTAAGACAACAAAGTAAATTATTTAGTAGTTTAGAGAGGTTTTACAATTTTGGTTCCTATTTTAAGATAGTTTACATTTTTGTGTATTTATTAATATTTTGACTTAACTGTGAACGTGTACATTTATGGACTTACATTATATTACATTCTAACAATTTGTCGCGTTATGTGCATACAGTTGGTTTACCGAACATATTTTTTTTTAACAATAATTGTTGGGATGATTTACATTTATTTTTAAATATCTCTAAACAATTATTACATTACCTTTCCATGTATGTTCAAATGTTGGAACATTGTGTATCGAAAGTTCGCTAAGAAATAATTTCAGTAAGATCATTTTTTTGTACATAAAGAGGCCATGTAAATAGTTCATTTTGCCCCTAAACTTATTATTTTTTGGACAATGAGTTTGTTTTAATTTTTGGTTTGATTAATTAATTCCAATGTAAAAATGTAATTTATTATAATTCATATGGTAGACTATTTCTTACAATTCCATAATTAAGGGAACATTATTATTATGGTTTACTTTTGTATATTAAATCGAAGATATTTTTTAATATATAATATCTAAGTCTAACAAAATGAGTTTCCTAACAAGTCTTTATTTCTATCGAACACAATTTTCGATTTAATATACAAAAAAATCCGTACATAAACCAGGATCACATAGTTGTATAAATTGTATGTTTGTACGTTACAAGTGTTGATATCAAGTACTAACATACGATTGTCTATCTGTATTTAGTAAATTAAAAATATAATGGAATTGTCTGTAAGAATAAAATTATTCGATAAAATGTGGTATTACTTTTATTTATCCTGCAACACCGAGAAAATCTAGAAAAGTATGATGGAAAATGTTATTTATATATATTTTTTTATGGTACGTAATTTTACCAATTCAATAATTTAATTAAATTTACCAACGGACTCTTGTTTTCTATTGGCATAGTGTTAAAATTACAGCCTAACAATGGGCACAGAACGCAGACGTATTTTTGTGTCCGTTTAACTAATATATTTTATTTAGGACGAAACATTTAATCATACTAGTTCTCTCCAACTTTAACTATTGTTTCTTTGAGGTTCAAACCTAAGACCGCCTTAGCTATGTAATGCAAACAAAATCAATATATTAAATGGATGCTAGACACTTCGGAATTCCGTCAGGTCACGGACCACAACAGATGAAAACGTTGTCAAGTTTAATCGTGGGTTCCGAATATCCAAAAACAGGACGACAGCGCACCGTGTTATATGGCTGGGGTATACATATAGCACTCTTTATATTATTATAGAAAAACAAATGAACTCACATCGCACACATTTTGTAAGCACACACAACCCTCGTGAGTCGTGGCGTCGTAAAGGAAAATACTAAATAGTAATTTGTATGGGACACATGCCGATTCACACGTTCAAATTAACTGTGCTCGTGGTTTCTTGTAATTGGAACTCCGGAGCGGGTAATTGATGTTCATGTGTGTTTATACACATAGGTGACATCCGGTGTTTCTTTACATGTAAATATAGATTGCTAGTAATGTGTATATGCTTTTCTTTTAACAGGAAATAAAGAAAACATTCAGTGGCGTAGCGTTCAACGCACCATGGCCCCGGTACTTAGGGGCCCTCTAACCTAATTTTCGTAGAAGAGATAGAGATTTTAGAGGTTAATTTTGTTCAAGCTATGCTAAAAGAGGGGATGAGGACTCGATTCTTTCTTGAGCCTTAGGATTAGGTAGAGCGGGGGGCCCTTCTCCACATAACTACGCTACTGAAAACATGCACTTGATGGAAGGTGAAATTCAGCCATATAACGTCAATGTGACTCGGTAGCTCAATTGACATTTACACACAGTTTTTCAGAAAATAAGACAATTTAAAACACGAAGCAGAGTAGCACAATTGGTAAAGCAGCACGATAAAAGTTTTAGAGTTTGTTACTTTGTTTGTTTGAACGCTTATCTTAATAAGAACTACTGGTTCGAATTTAAAAAAAATGTGTTAGTTAGAGCATGTATTAATAAAGGTTTAGGGAGGATGTCTCTGACGTAAAAGTAAAAAATTGCTACGCTAGCGCCATCTGTTCCGTCGAAGTTGGTATTTGGCGAAACTGGCCGGGTCTTTACAGAATTGACTAACGGTGTCTTCGCGTTTGCCGGTATGCTGTTTATTGGGATCCAGAGTTTTTAATATGGGATCCCAGGTGTTTGATAACGGACGGCCCCAAATTATCAAACACCTAAAATTTATAAAGATAAGGAGCAGGTTTGCTAAAACTATTTTTTATGCCCAAAATAACTATTCTACGCGGACGCAGTAGCTGACACAGCTAGTGTTTAGCATAAAAGCATCGACCTCCCATGAAGAGGCTAGCGGTATAACGGATCACCTATACATCTAAAGAGGAGTGGAAGCAACGACGGAGTTTGCGCGGCATTTTCCAATCAATCAGCATTGGTCACGGCCATCGGCAGTCTGACATGACGTCATTAGATGCTCCCGAGGTATATTTTGTACGCTCTCAAACACGAGACGCCGGGCCGTAGTTGAAATAAATATTAGTCTTAGTAATACATTAAGTGTTTTAAACCGTTACAATTAAAAGAAACAGTTTAGATGGCGGAATATTTTGTTTATCTATGTTTAAAAATATTTTAGATTGTACGAAAAATATAACGTCAATTACTGTTCTCAGTATAAAATATAGTTCAGAAATAGACTTTATACAGAAAAAAAAAAAAAAAAAATAGATGTAGAATGTAGAATTTTCTAAAAAAAAAAAAAAAAAAAAAAAAAAAAAAAGAAGGGGAAGGACCCAAAAAAAAAAAAAAAGAAAAGGGGAAAAAAAAAAAAAAAAAAGGGGGGGGGGGGGGGGAAAAAAAGGGGGGGGGGAAAAAAAAAAAAAAAAATTTTTTTTGGGGGGTTTAAAAATAAAGAAAAAAAAAAGAAAGGGGGATTTTTGGAAAAGAGGAAAAAAAACCAATGGGGCAATTATTAAAATAGGGAGCTGGGGGAGAACCAAACACTGTAGATGCCGATTCACTTCAGTCTCCTTCCGTGTCGTTGTTTTTTCAAGCTAAATAGGTATATAGATTTTAAATTTATAAGTATGCTGTCATGATGTGCATATGCAATGGAATAATATTAAAAGCAGTATGAAGAATGACATTTTTTTTCCTCTTCTACGAATCTGTAGCAGACATATATTTAAAATGAATGATTAAAAACGATTTATTTAAAAGTTGCATACAACGACTCGATTAACTTAATAACTAAGCTCAATATAAGTATGAAGTATAACATTTGACAATGCAACTCTTAAAACAGGAGCCGCTCAGCAAAAAACACTAATTTTAGTGGCTCTATTTCTGTAAACTATATTTTAAATTTTTCTGGAATTGTTCCTAGGGCTTCTCATACTCAATCTTAAGTCTTTTTATTGATTGATTTAATTTCTTGGGACAACAAGGAGAACTCTACAAGGAGTTTTTTAACTCTGCCCGATCGAAACTTAAAATGATATTACAAATATTATACATACTTTATAAATCCTGCAATTTTTTCCTGTTTTAAATACCAATAACAACAGTAGTATAATAAACAGAACATAAACACGAATATTCCCTCCAAGTGTCCATTAATTAGAGCAATTGTTGTGTGGAGTGTGGGGGCGATCGCTAACACTTCTAAAACTCGAATTAGGGAAACATGTATAGAGCTGTTGCAACCCTGCATTAATGTCAGATAAAGTATAATTGATGTTGTTAGTATATATCTTGATTTTATTTAGATCGTGTCCTTTTCTTATTTACCGCTTGATATTTTGATTTATATGTTATGTTCTAATTTTGTAATTATTTATATAAGTATGTTTTGAATGGAATTGATTGGAATCAAGTTTTTACTCTCCAACTATTAAAACTATTTTACAATTACGTCATTGAAGGTAGATAAAAAATGCAAAACTCACACCCACCATCAAAATTGACAGCGTGGTTGCTCATATGTAAGAGGTGATAGATGAAATGATCGAGAAGATTTCCTGATCGATAATATCCAGTTATTTTTCACTCTATTGAAAGACGCCATGTCCTACGCCCAATTATGATCTTTTCTAAATTAAATTTCAAATATTTATATGTACTGTGAAGTATTGACAGCTCTATACAATTACTGGAATAGCACGTGTTGAGTTTGACATTTGCGTGCGCGCACCCTGTTGGTCAATTTCGTGTGATCTTTGCCGAACACGCGTGATGGGGAAAATTACACACATTATTTAGTGTGTTTGGAAAGATTGGGTATTTTACTTATTACTTAAATGAGAGTGAATTTTGACTTTAACTCCACTGGGCTGGCCATTTGGAGAGAATGGGAGATGATCGGAGTGTCAAGAAAGCGTATATCGGAATTCCAACTGGCCGCCGACCTGTCGGCCGGCCAAGATATCGCTGGAAGGACGCCGTGGAGAAGGACTTGCACGTGCTCGGTGTGGCCGAATGGCGAACAGCCGCGCGAGATCGGCGAAAGTGGCGCTCTTCTTAGTTTCCGAGGCCAAGACTCTGGGTCGCTGCGCCAGCGGAGTAAGAGTAAGTCAACTTTGATAGAATTGTGTAAACTGAAACCAAACATAGATTAAGTTATATGAATTACTGCAGGTTTACAAAAAACAAATGAATGTTACGGTTTTTAAAGGTTAAAAAATGAATCAAGGCTTAGATAAATTACTTCTAAATAAATAAATAAAAAATGCATCCGAAAATGTCGAAGTTACCAGTTACGTTAAGCACAAGTGGGTCTTGAGTTCAAACCTCTGGAAAACATAAACTGTTTCTTCGATAGGAACGTAACATTGATCTTACCTGTAATAATATCGACTAGTAAAGCGGACACAGAAATGTGGACGAGGCGAGATTGAAAAATATATTTGGTTATTCTTAATTTCTAAGCTTTCCTCCCATGACAACATCTTATTCTTAGCTCAAAGTAAATAAATTCTTCAAACCAAACAACAATAATCGACGCAATACGTCTTGCACCTAGGTCCACCTGTCAGAGCCAAAAAACCGTCCGCCCCACAAAATACCATAGAGTAAAATTAATTATTGTTTTTTCATCCGCCCTTCGAGATGTTATAGCAGAAATTATTTGGTGTTTAGCCGCCAGAGGGCGTGGTAGCCGGTGATTAATACACGTATTTCTATGAAAAAACATTAATGAGGTCGGATTCTTGTTTTGGAGTCGTTATACTGCGTTGCGGCGAACATACTGGTTTTTAGGTTATTAAATCACACACGGCTACTACGTAAATGTAGGGTTAAGCTTTAAGGCTTTTTAGGAATATGCTAACAGTAGAAACGTATAACTATTAATTAACAAGTAATTATTAATACGTCAAAATTGGTGATTCCATAGATAAGAAATATAGTAAGGTACAGAAATAATATGTACAAAATTTTTAACTTTATACAAGATGATTTTTTAATAGAGTGAACAGACAAGTATGGTGTACTTGATGGTAGTTGAAATATCCCATAACTATAACATCTCAACGAGATGTGTTGTCGACTTATTTCGGTTTTTAATATAGTTAAAATTCCGTTACCCCCCTGGGGCATATGGCGAAGTTGATGAGACTTCTGTGCCTGACCGAAATCATCTATGGCTTCTGAATTCATTGTTTACCCATTATCTACAAAGATGATTTTGGATATATAATTGGTGATATTTCTTTCATTTTAACTTCTAACAACGCTATATTTCTGATTTCACAATTGGGTTTATTTAATTTTTACACTTGCCTCTTACAACAATAACATGAAGTTTTATAAACTTGGTGATGGTAAAAAGAAGAGTCACGGCGAGTTTTTCTTCAACTCCTATAAAAGTAAATATATATTTAGCGTCTTTTATTTTCATGAATAATACACTAATAAGCCTAATTGAAGTTCAATCAAATGTAGTTTCGGCAATAATATGCTTTATAACACATAGACCGGCAACACAACTTCTTAAAGGAAATTAGGTCCGAGGGCCTCATTACGCTCAATATTTTAAAACAATGGGAAAGGCAACTGCAAGCAAAGGTTCCCAGGCTCCATCTTTTTGCGGAGCCCGTCCAAGGCGCGCCACGCCCACGGTCTCCGGGAATTTGCATTTAATCTCATTTGTCATTGTCTGCGCACGAAAATAAAACATCAAAAAACGCGTCTAGATTTCTAATGGATTCTGCAGAGAACCACCGGCTTTGCTAATAATCCCGAGAAAGATTAATTGAAGGAACAAATAAAAAAACTAAGTAAACCATAAAATAATGAATTATTGTGGTATTAAAAAAATCAATTTTAACTGTTTAAAACGGGAAATATATTCGGTAATTTATTGGTATTACAAGCATTTTAAAGTATTAACTTATTAACCCAAAACATATTAGGAAACTTATTTTTACTTTAATTTAACTACGGCCACGACGTTTCGGATGCTATGCGATAGCCGTACTCATGCGGTGGGCATAATTGTTAAACACTTCTTATCCATTACAAGCGTTTTATTTAAACGTGGACTCCTCTGTTTAAATTATATACGATACTTTTTAATAAAAAAACGGTAAAGTTTATACCAATTCAAATATTAAGACCCTTAAAAAAAAACTCTTAAATTTTAACTTTGAGCGAACATATCTTGTTCCATACTGAGGGAATCAAAGTCGAAATAGGAAGGATAAGAAATTAAAAAAATTTTTTTTTTACACCCCCCCCCAAACACCCCCAACAAAAAAAAAAAAAAAAAAAAAAAACCCCCCCCCCCTGGGGGGGGGGGGCGGCCCCCCCAATTAGCAGAACACGGAACGCTGACAATGCCCGTACAAGTCCAGCCCGAGTCGTAAATTTTTTTCAATTTATTTATTTTTAAATGCAATTATTACAAGAAAATGTTTATCATAGCATAATCATTTTCAATTACGAAAAGTAACATTTCTTTCGAGTATTCCTAAAAGCGTTTCTTAATAATTTATAAAAAATAATTACGCGAAACTTCTCGACGCCTCTAGCGTTCGCGACGCGGCATAGCTTGTTTACCGAAATTAAAAAGTAATTTTTCCAGAGAAGGCGTAAGCTTGGAATGCCCATGGGGAGACTTGGCCAGGTATTATAAGGAAGCTTCACCGCCCATCACCTCTAGCGTTTGCTACCACTAATTGTGTTTCCTTATGACGTATCTTGTTTGAAGAATTCATAAATTCTGATTCTAAATAAACTATTATATGTGTATTTTGTATTTTAAAATAAGAATAATATCGATCTGTTTCTACTTTATTTCTTAAATGACTGGTATAATATGTGTTAATGGTCTAGCTGTGTCAGCGACTTCGTCCGCGTAAAATAGTTATTTTGGACAGTTTTTGCAAACCTCATCTTTACAAATTATACTCTTAGGTGCTACCGACGTCGTCGTCTGCTTCCGGTCGTTCTTGCAAGTTAATTTTAAAAGATAGACTTGATAGATAGAACATTTTTTTAGGTCATTTAGAGAGAAATCGATCTTTCATACATCCTTTTTGGTAGGTATCTAGGAACAGTTTTCGCAGGTACGCAAGAACTTGTGGGTTTCCGTTGCGTACTGCGCTGTTATTGATGTTTCCCATTTTCTCCTCATTTACCGCTTCTATTGGTCGCAACGTGATGTTATATAGCCTATAGCCTTCCTCGATACATTTGCTAGCAAATACAAAGTATTACAAGTTATATATATACAAAGTATTTTTCAATTCGAACCAGTAGTTCCAAAGATTAGCGCGTTCCAACAAACAAACTCTTCAGCTTAGTATAGATATAAGGAGTAATCTTCCATTATATAGGACTCTTGGTTAACGTATTTTGAATTATGATTGTTGGAAAAACACATAATATAAATTATTCATAGACATTACTTACGACTTAAAAATCAATTTCTAATTGCGGTCTATAGATTTTCGAAACTTCTCCATCTGTGAACGGTGTTTCGATGGAAAATGACCTATTCCTTATTTCCTACTACCTTTTCAACTTTCCAAGATTTCCAAGATTACTTGGTAAATTATTTCCTCATAGGAGTCAATTAGTTAGTTACTTTCCAACCAACGAGATCTTAAATTTTAGTGAGACCCAACATAAACTTATATAAGACCCAACTTACGCCTAATAAGAGGACATTAAGACACAATGAGATTGTACGCGATATTCAAAACAAATCAAAACGACCGTAAAGTGTCCTTAAGGCAACCCGTATCATTTACGTACCTTGTTTATAGCTTGTCTGTCCGTACATGTTAATGACGTACGGACAAATATATTCCTCGCTTCAGACGCCTCACTGCGTTCCACAGCATTGTTTTTCTCGAAAGCACTTTTAAGAAAACCCATGTTTTCATATTTTATTAATATAACGGAGAGGTCAACGTAAATTGGTCGAGATTTTGCTTCTTTTACATTATAAATGCAAGGTGTTTTGTTTTTATTTTGTTATAATTTCGCGAAGACGCCGCGGGCGTAGCGGCGATATGAATATTAAGAATTTTTTTGTTTCAAGCCCAGTGCTTGTTTCCACTGTTATTTTGATATCGAAGGTCGAATATTCTACTACGCTAGAAATATTTACTTATTTTTTGACGGGCTCCTCAGAGCAATGGTAATAATGTATGGCTTATAATCAATGGGTCGTAAGTTACTACCCCACTAGGTCCATTTTTTTTTTCTATTATATAATTTTTCTTCGTCTGGAAATGGTAGGTGGTAGGAATATCGAAATTCCGTCCAGATTACGAACCACCATCTATAGATAAAAAGGAAATAAATTTAATTTCGTTACGGTCAGTCTGTGCAATTCCGAATGTAAAGACAAAAGGTACAAAATAGGTCGACAAAATAGGACGTATAGTGTTTAGATGTTATGTGTCTGGGGTATTTCAAGTGAAAACCATGCCTGTCTATAATTTATTTTGAAGATATTAATAATAAAATATAATTGAATAGCATATAATGTTTATTTTTTTTTTTAATTAAGACATTAGTGTAGTAAATCAGAAGTAATACTACGCTAACATCTGACTGTTTGTAAGGCATCAAAGGCCGAGTTCAATTAAAGCAACAAATCTTACTTTAAGTAATTAAAATGAAATATTTATAAGGCATTTAAAATTACTTAAATATACGAGTAGGAACAATAGTACGATTCGTAGTGTAAGTGACAATGGAAACAAATTCTAACGGTCACTAGTCTGAGTGATGGGTGACTAAAATTTATGGCTGACGAACGAATTAATAGCATCTAATTGTACGACGGATAGGAGAAGCGATGAACTCGAAATAATGTGTTTTAGCTTTTATAAGTTCTAGACAAAACAGCGATGCAGACGTTTTCCATTTTTGCAACGTAATGTCTATATTTCGACATGGGATTGTCATTGAATAAAACACTTATAGGTTTTAAAATTTGTTAATGTAGATTGTTGTTTGGAATACTTTCTATAGTTTGACGCGGGTAATAGACATTTAAATAAAACACTTTAACGGTTTAAAAGATATATTAGTTAAACTTATCCAAAAAATCCCTATTTTCCCGTCATAGTTAAACATTAATCAACGTATATATTTTACGTTTTAAGCCATTAACAATGTATTGGATTGTGCCTTTGGTAGCTGACCATACTTCTGTTACCTTTACGATCCATATATTTCTTTATTAGATAATCGGACTGTCGACATTATATCACAATTACTGGCATATCTAACTTAAACTTTAAATATTAAAATACAAAATTGTGTAAAACAACTACAGACATAACACAACGTGCATGTTAAACAACGACAAAAAAAAGACTAAATTGTAAAAAAAGGAAAACATTTGTAACAATAGGTTATAACTATTACGTAGGTATGTGAATTCCCCGAGATTCAACCCTAGATCTGATTGCGATTGATGCAAATTGGTTGATTGTTCGACCTATTTGTATGACGTGAAATTTTCGCAAAAAAAACCGGAAAAGGGGTTGGGGTTTGGAAATTTAAAAATTTAAAACCCGGGGAAAAAAAAAACACAAATTTCAAAGTATTCATCTTGGAAAAATTTAAAAACCCCGGCTTGAACCACATTCACAGCGTCCTCTAACTGGCTGATCTTAAAAAGACAAATTTTGACGATTAAATCTTGGGTTAGTTAAAACGCATCGAACTTCACAAGTTATTGATTGCGTTGAAAACTTAAACGTTTGCCCTAAGCGCGGGCGGGCGGCTACTTGATAAGTGTGGATCACGCACGCCTCAGGCTTACTCTGATGTGACCACACCCTTACGGCCGAATCATTTCTATACTCAATTAAATATTCTTATACCAATCGCTTCTTTAACCAAAGCTAAATTGCGCATTTATAATTTCCTAGCTGTGCCCGCGACTTTCCGTGGAATAGTTATTTTGGGCAAAAAAAGTTTTTAATCCATAACTTTATAAATTATAGATCTTACCCACAACGTCGTTCTTGAAAGTTAATTTTAAAAGATATACAAATTGTCGTAGTTATTTTTTTAATCATTTAAAGTGGAAACATTCTTTCATACATTTGTTTTGGCATCTTGAATCGTTCTCTCAGTGCAAGAAAATACTTAAAGATGAATAATTTACCTGTTTTTCCACATTTCCCTATACCTCACTTCGCTCAGTATGACTTCTATAGCCTCGATAAATGTTCTGACAAATAAAAAAATTTTTTAAATTCGAACGAGCCCCTAGTTTCTGACATTAGCGCGTTGAAACATACAAACAAACTAATACATTGTGCAACGCTTCTCGCTCACGTCGGCCGAACAGCCAGAAAGACAATATACAAACAAACTCTTCAGCTTTATATATTAGTATAGATAAATCAAATATCGATTATCGAAGGTTCAATCGATCAAAAGCATTGCAGATTTGAGTATATCCAACGAGGCGAGTGTAGAGCCCGTTTAGAATTTCAATTATTACAATATCCGTCAACACAATTCTAATCTACATCGCTGATGAACGAAAAAAAATTAATGTTCCAGCAAATGGAATCGGACTTTCTACAAAAAGAAACGAAACACATAGCTACCATTCAACCTCTTTGCGCCCAACCTACATGAAGTTGTTTTTTTTCTCTATGCCTTTCCCACAGTGGTCTGTACTCTGTGGTACCCCGCCCAGCAAGAAACGCTTGGTCATTGCAACCTTTCAATTTTTTATTCGAAATAAAATTTAATCGTAGTTCTAATCTACTGTTTCAATAGGTTAGTTTTTGTAGTATGTTGCTATTGGTCGGCCTTGTGACTTCTGTTGTGTTCGTGGTTAGGCTATTGACGATGTTTTGAGCTTTTGAATTGCGAAATTAGCTATGTTTTTGTACGTGACTGTACATAATTTATATACTAAATACATTGATCGTGTTCGATCATCAATGTTGTAGGGTGGGTTTTTAGACTGAGTTGTCTACTGTCTTGTTCCTATCGTTGTTACAGCTAAGTTAGAAGTTGCTTTTTTCTCCTCATCCTTGTACTGCCTATCTACAGAACATGTTGCGCGTCAAATTGTATAGACCCAGAAATACAGTTCCACATGCAGAAATCGAATCATTAATCGTATACTTTCATCTTGTGGACATCTTTATAAGCGAAACTATATAGATAGATATAAATGAGATTAGAAATTTAAATAAGACACTTTTTAACGGTTTAAAACGCGAAATATATTAGTGAAATGGTTTACAATTTATTTTAAATACGGCCCGTTGAGGAGATTAAGATTGTTTCTTGAAATTTTTCTAAAGATATGTTTCAATTTATCATAAATACAGGATACAATGCTTGCGGAAAACAAAATACTGTTTAGTCGGAGAAAACAAAAATCCGATGTGATAATTTTTTTCCAATTCTTGGAAAATTTTCTAATTTAATTTTTTTAATTTTTCCTAAGAGGGGTTGCCTGGAAGAGATCTTTAATGGGCCTCCTTAACTCCATACTTTATTGAATATTTTTGGGTTCAATGTAATTGTTTGTGTAATAAAATATAAATAAAAATAAAACCTTGAACATTATAAATAGTGGTTTAGAACACCTTTTCTTAAGTTATTCTTTACTTTCTTTTACTTTGGAGTACCTACATACTGCGTTATCAACTTAAATAATACTCTAATTGTGTTTCTGTGGGAAATATTTCAGAGCGAATAAAATATTTCTCGGAAGCATCGATGAGAGATTTTTGAGATTACAGTACGCGCAATGCAGCCGTTCCGAGATAACCATAATGCTGTATACATACACAAATTTATTACTAAATATATACATCATTTAGTATCTAATGTGTTCCTTCTATATTGAGTGTACTATTTTTTCATGTAATTTTATTTTTTCTGTTAACCTAAATTATACTAAGTGACTTATAGCAATAAATATGGTTTTTATTTAAAAAACAAGATACTTAAATCGTCCCCTAAACTACTATTTACCATAAATTACAAAGAATTGCAGTTATTTTGTAAATAAGCATTAAGTATGTACAAACGGACGAGGTAGATTTAAAAAAAAAAACATTTTTTATACCGACTAAAAAAGCAATATTCTTCACTGGCAACAACAATTTCACAAGTTTCTCATTAAGTTATGATTATATTATGTTTTATTTTTATATTTATTAATAAGTCTATATCTATGCGTGGCTTTTATGGTTGTAAATACATTTATTCCTTCTTCTTCGTTTTTCATAAAAGCTTTATTCCATATCGTTTGTTTTCGGTACATTTATTGAATACGTCTGGCCATATAAATTATAAATCTTAGCCAATATTTGGACAATTATTAAGGTTTGGAAATAAAGCCACTTAATTTCGTGTAGGTACATTTAATTTTATTCCCATATCCAAGTCCACAGATACTACAACAATTTAAATTTCATAACACTATGTATACCGCTTTATGCGCGTCTATTTTATATTTAACTGTAAAGCATAGACAGCGAGGCAAGAAGCTGCGCATGCGCGCTACCCCGTAATTAAGGCTGCTGTGCGCGCGCCGCCCACAATCAGCCGGGCTCCCATAGATTTTTTATTTTCTTCGTGGTAATATGCAGGCTTATTTTATATACCCGACCCTTTAGATATAAGTATATAGATCTAAACATTCTAATGTTTTAGAAAGATGCACAATAAGCCAGTAAATTAAACAACGAAAAAAACAGCTTTTGCGCCACAAATAGGAAGCAATAGTTTTTTTTTACTGAATTTTTGACAGATTACTCTGTTATAAATAAATAAAGCGTTCATACCACCGCCACAGCTATAAAAGCATTTTAATATCACCGTTGGAGTACTCCGAAAAATACTCCTCTTTCTTTTTTTACTTCAATTTCATAGATTTTACTTTAAAGCTTTTAAACTTTTATGGATCATATAATGAGAAATCATCCTACCATACATAGTTTGTGGTTTCTTAAACTATATCCACGCAACAGAAGCTCAAACATTTTGCCCCCGCTTCTTCCACATTTTCCACTGCGTCTACATTCCTATTGGTCTAAGCTTAATGATATATCCTTTAGTTGGTAGTCTAAATCGTTTCTAGATATCTTTCCATTGCAAAAAAAATGTTTAATTTTCAACCAGTAGTTCCCGATATTAAGGCATCTAAACAAACAGAATCTTCAGCTATATAATATTAGTATTTATTTATGTAGCTTTTCAGATCAATGTGTTCCTAGTAAAATCAAAGATGGCGCTCCCATTAACTGAGGTGAAATGCTATAATAATATATTTAATTAGACCCTCCCGCACCATATGAGCCGAGCCGAAAATGAAAACAATAAAAAGCTCTTGAATGAGTCGATAGCTCCTCATCCTCATGTATATTAAAAGAGATGCCAGATTCCGTCTCATGATTTATGTGCGAGGGAACCGCCTCGCTCCTTTTATTTCTCAGGTTCCAATAGATTACTTTTAACCACGTATTAATAAATCCTTTGTTTTTAGTTCGTTAGGTGCGTTGCGTGTACGGCCTTGTTTGTCAATGATCCAGCTACATAGATCTAAATGATCTTAATTCATAAAATAAAAATGACAGAGAGAGAGACAGTATGTCTATCTTTTAAGTTTAACTTAAACGACGGAACGCGAACGACGTCTTATACGTTTATAAAGATTAGAAGGAATGTCGCCTAGAAATATAATAATAAAAATAACTATTCTATGTGGCACAGCTATATAAGGCTAAGGCGCCACACAAGAGTTTTATTCAAATCAGGTATATGATTTTTCTTTCTTCTTTATTCATATAGTATACTCGAAGAAGATAACTATGTAATAATCCTCTGAATACAATACATTTTAGCTTCTTATTCCTAAGATTACAAACGAACCTCAAATGTTTCACTGTCCGAAGGTGTGTCTCACAATATTTGCGTCGGCGCACTCAAAGCGCGGTGTCTGCGGTCCGTAACCGCAGAGTTCTTTCAAAATATACTCCATAAAAATATGTGGCTTTGTCACGAAAGCTATCATTTGCCTGACAAAGTATTACAGGTTTATTATATTGTTCAACGTCATTTCTTTGTTAGTTACGAGTAGGAAATTAAGACTGTAGTGTACACAGATTTGCATCTGTTTCATCCTCCACTTGAGATCGACCGCTCTTCGACTAGCCGTGGATAGACGAGTATAGCGGCAACAGTTCAATCTTATGACAAGTACGACCTTCAATACTGTCTATGAGTTCCGCGAGTAGTACCATTCAAATAAAACAGTTTAACGGTTTAAAACGCGATATATTAGTTGAACTTATTTGAAAATGATTTTTAACTTCGGCCCTACGTTTCGGGTGCTTCCTTGATTTGAAGAAGAAATCAGCAGAAGTTTGTGCTCTGCACGATCGAAACGACTTATTGTTTTTTTCCAATATTTGAACATGGATATCTTGTGCTTGCGCAATGCTTACAGTACGTTTAACTACATTATAAAATCGAATTTAGATTGAAAAAAAATTTACGACTCGGGCGGGACTTGAACCCGCTTTCACAGAATTCCAAGCTGTTGCTCTAACCGATTGAGCTACCGTGATCTACACGTCATACTCAATTTTTTTCAACCTATTCTTACATGCATTTCAATCTAAAATCGATTTTTAATTTATATAATGTCACCAGATGTGAAAAATATTGAAGTCTTCAAGCATGCTTAACCATTCAACTTTGTAGGCGGTAGTAGTCTGTAATGTCAAGTAAATAAAAGGCTTAATTAGCAAAAGCCTTTTTCTCGTATGCTTATTAAGAGACAGTTCTGTGCCGTTTTACTTATCATTTGTATTTCTTGCCCTGCGATTTGAACGTCGGACCTATCGCGCTATTTGTAATGTTAGGAAAAGGCAAAATTATATAAAGCGAAAACATATAATGAAACACTTAAATTGATTAAAATTAAATATATAATGTAACATAAATAAAAATCATTACTAATTTTGGAAAGACTAACAGAAAATTAATTATTCAAGTTGTTTACTATTTCTAAATTTACAACTTTGGTAAGTAGAGGTAATTTTTTACATAAAATGGAATAAGGTGAAAATGCGAATTCTTTTAATATTCCAAGACAATTTCTGCCTCTACATTTCACTTTAGGAAAAGTACTTAGTTCAAAACCGGGGAAAACTAAACAGAGGACAATGCAAATCATCCATTAGCCTAAATGTCACGTAAATATCTAAATATAAAATATTCTGTATAATAGTAGGTGCTTATCCTATAATGGGTCACAATTTTGACCTTACATTTATAACTGATTCTATAAGAAAAACATCACAAAAGACCTAACCCGGGAAAATGATTCATCTTTCCATAGCAACACGGCTTAAAAGCGCATATTTCAGCAATCTATTGTTTCGGTCGATCGACCATAATGATATAATGGGTCGCAGGTTCGATCCGGCGCAATTACGCGGCACACGATCGATTATTATGATCAATACGGGGGTTAGACGGCGGTTTGCTGCCAATTTTATCGTTTTTTAGTTTCCTACAAATAATGCGGTCGATTCACTTCATCGATAACAGCCATATGTCGAATCGTGATCGATCATTAATCGAATCGAAATATACATGACATTATTGACGTAGCAGCTGCTAAAATACGATATATGTCCAGTAAGTAGGTACTGCATGATATTATATTACTAAATTCATTCATTGTGGTGAAAATAAAGTATTTTTTGTTTGTTTGTTTGTTTGTAAATTCGATAAAAAATTTGATCATAAATTGAAACGACTCGGGCAGGACTTAAACCGGCATCCTTCAGTGTCCCGTGCTATAATTAATTGAGATGGTTTTTTTCAAGCATTTCAGTGGAGTTTTAAACAGAAATGCAGCTTCATACGCTTGCTAACAATCTATTACATATTTGTGGTCAATTGAGTTATTAGAGCAATCTTTAATTTAATTTATAATTAATTATGGTGAGTAAATCTGTTGCTCCTGTGTGGGGTATGGGACTGATATATAACAATAACAATTTATTTGTCAGACCATTGATTTACATTTTTAAAAGTGTTAGTTGGGCTAGTAACAATGTGTCTTATGTCGTATATTAGTATATGTTCACTAGAATTAAAGAAATAAAATAAGTGCAATATGTAGACATATATCTGTGTCTGTTTTTGTTGAGATCATTGTGTAGTTCAACGGCAATTACTAAATCGAAAGACCTGTAAAATGTCCCCATTTTGCATTATAGATCATCGATAAAATCAATCACATCCCTATATCGATCATCAGCTGATATCGACATGGATCGACAATTTTGTAAATTGTCCGCCGATTAGCAGGCGATCACGACTATTACGGACAGACGGACACCCGGCCTGGCTCTATTAAAATAATCGGTAACCGATAAAGGCTGCGATCGTTGTTTTTCTATAATCTCCGTTTAGGACCGTGCGACTAACCTTATTCTCTGCGTTAATCACACGAATTATGACTCTCAATTGTCTGTATTTCGATAATCTTTAAGAGAACGAATAGTTATTTCTTCTTATGCTCTGAAACTTGCTCTCTTAGTTCTGTGTTGAAAATTTATGCGTGTTTAAACAAAATTTCATTTAAATCGGTAGCCCCTTAATTCTTTACATGTAGCTTGGAAATACTTTTTGCAGAAATGTGATCAAGTGGGGTTTTTGACTTTTCATTTATATAAGCTATATTGAAAGAGGATTTTCCAAAAATAAACAAAACTTGTATTTCTGAAAAAAAATGTTTTATTCATTAACATGCTCGTACAATTTACAACGAATAACATTTACAGTTATAAATTATTATCTTACCAGAGAATATATAAATAAACGACTGAGGTGACAGATGAACGACTAAATGAATGTTTATTATTGTTATATCCCGAATTATATCTTTTTTATAACGATCTTTTACAACAATATCTTTAGTTCTTTACTTCATCCGCCATGTTGCACTCACAGCTTGTAAACGCGGCAAATTTTAATTTGTGAATTTCTATATTTTAATATAATCATTCTTGTCACATTTTTTAAATAATAATTATGTATTTAACGTCAATGTCAATTTGTAGGTTCGTTGGAAGTAGTCAAACGTCTATTTAGACTTGAGTTAATGTTGAGATTAAACTTCCAGTTCGTTGGTATAAACATGGTATATAATTAATGTCCTGCTTCCATGATTAGACAGGGTACATACGAAGCACTTATTTATTAATCTTTCATCAAGTATGTAACATATTTTTTAGGTCTAAAAAAGCTACAAGAGGCGCTCACCGCTGCAAATTTATCCGTAGCTCACTGCGAACTCATTTCAGGGTTGACTGGGCCCACGAACCCCCCTATCTTGACCCCTACTATAGTTCGAGAAATAAAAATAAGAGACTAGCGGTGATATTAAAAATTAATGCAAATATAATGCAAAATAAACGTATAAATTTTGTACGTAAATTAATAAATTTTACAGAAACTACGATGCCAAAAATTGTTAACAGGATACTGTTTGTAATTTACGCGAGTGCAAATTTAAATAAAACACTTTAACGGTTTAAATCGTGATATATATTAGTGAAACTTATTTGAATATTATAAAGCATCCGAAACGTCGGGGCGTAGTTAAAACAATCAGTATATTCATTAAACTTATATATCTCGCGTTTTAAACCGTTAAAGTGTTCTATTTAAATGTGTACTCGCATAAACAACAGACAGTGGCCTGTGGAGAAAACTCGTGTAAACTACAGATAGTAGTATTTAACAATTTACGGGCCGTAGTTAAATTATTTTTGCTTTGCAGCAACCATCTCCCTGTGGTAAAATAATCTTCAAATAAGTTTAACTAACATATTTTGCCTTTTAAACCGTTAAATTGTTTTATTTAAATTCTTGAAGTTAATAAGTATAATTGACTGCTATTAAAATAATATGAAATAAACTGCTTTCTTCTATAATGAACATTGAAGAATCGACATTCGAGTTATGAAGTTCGAGTCGACAACCGATAGTAGCGACCATGTCAGTCTCCGTCTCCAATGTAATGTTCTATCTAGTACAAATGTTGTGGCTGCGGTTAGGAGGGTTTTTTCTCAACAGTCGATTGGGTGTCGATGAGAGCATACAAGGAAAGGCCTGCTGACCGCAGAATTACTTTGTTGCGGCATACCTGTTATTAGATTTGTAATGTAATTCGGGCGTGTATAGAAAGTAGAGTACTTGAACTAATAATTAAGCTTACCCCCGAAATTGACGCGTTTTATGATAATTCTAATTTCTTTACGAATATTTGTCGAACTTCGTCTGGAAATCTCGTTTTGGTTTTAGTCTGTGGATTCGCGAATATCTAAAATCAAGTACATGATTGATGATATGAACCCAGTTCACGATTTAATCGTGATTTGCCGATTAGACGTTGCACTTAGTATCCTCAGTAAAAGTTGTAAATTAAACCTTCTTGCTTGTTTCTATGTACCTACCTACTTTAGTACTCAAGATGTGCTGAATACTTCAGCTATTTTTAATTACTTCGTAAGTTGCAAAGATCAAAGTTATGTCATGTTATAATTCTTAGCATATTACGTTTGAATTTTTTAGTATAACTGCTATTTTGCACACATTTTACGAATAAAGATAGCACTATTAGTTGGTACCCCGTACTACTATTAGTACATCGACTAGCCTGTTGTTTTACACACACACTCTATCATCCTAAACACCCCTCAACGTCGACGTCATGTAGTAACTTAAATTTTGCTACAAAATTCGCAACTTTTAAAACCGCGGGATACAATTACCGATGTACAGTCAACGTAAAACTTTGTAAACTACACGAGCATTTCTTCACGGGATAATGTGCTTTGTTAAATTATAATATGTTTGATTTTTCTTTGTGTTATTATTACGGTTGGGTGGAGAATGTCGCCTGGGGAAGACATTCAAGGGTAGGTGGCGCCCTGTGGAGATACTGACGTGCGCATATGGCAGGCCCATTCGTGTTTGAAAACGAAATTTTAATCGCTCCACGATTACTGGGGTCCTTTGTTGTTTTTCCTAATCTCTTTTCTGTTAAGGGCTGTCAAAGACATTTCGAGAGGATGGTGCATAATTGCAGAGCATTTCACTTTGATATTAAGTTGTTAATTGTTTTGGACAATTCTATTCGACTACTATTAATCGATTAATTTTTGCTCAAATTTACGAAATATTAAGAAGTAGCCCGAAAGGTGCAAGCAAGTGAAAAAATTTTGACGATGACGGTATATTGTACGCGGTAGGTCAATTAAATTTTGTTTGTTTAATTTTAAATTTTAAATTTAAACAAACAAAGAAGTCATATCTTCCATTCAAATGACATAACTTGTGTGGAGCATAACTCTCTACTCATAGATCAAAATCGTATTAAAATATTATACCTTCTTGCTTAATGTAAAGTCATTAGTTCAGCTTCATTGCCAGGCGTAAATCGCGGTAGGACCTAGGTTTGAATACCGGTAAAATTGATAAATTATATAGTATCTATCAATTTTACCGAGTCCTAGCAAGTCTCTCATATCGATCATAATATGTACCCAAGTTTTACTGTTTAATGCTAGTTGGAGTTTCAGTTCAGTTTCATTCTGTAGTTTTCTGAATTTACAAAGACAAAATAGGTCCACAACACATTTTGTTTAGATATTATATGGCTGGGTATTTCACCTCAAGTTACCCCATGTCTGTTTCCCTTTATCATAAAAAACAGATGCAGAAGTGTGTCCAGAGATATGGGACATTATTTCTAAAACACCGCAAAGCATTTAGGCGCCTCAGATAATTATCATAATAGCAGGTACCGAGGTTCGATTTTAATATCCCATAGTGGCAGACAGTTAATCGAATAATCGCATCTAGACAAAAAACTTAACCGCGGGCTCTATAATAACATAATACGAGTAATTTAAACGATTACATCGGACGGAAGTTGTTCGCAGGAAGCGTTGTGGGCGGCGCGCGCGCATCCTATCGTATTGAAATAGCGGTGCATGATATCGGCGTTAACGGCACCTGGTACGTATGGATTCGAATCACTAGGTAGGTTAGATAAAAATCGATATTAGATTGAAAAATGTACGACACGGGCAGGTCTTGAATCAGCATCTACAGCGTTCCGTGCTGTTACTCTAACCAATCGTGGTATCGATTTTTAATTTATATAGTGCCATGTGAAATAACATGTAGAAATATAAAAGATTTCAAAGTTAGTAGTTATGTAAATAAAACTCTTTAATGGTTTAAAACGCGAAGTATATTAGTGAAAATTATTTACAAAATATTTTAACTAAGGCCCGTCGCGTCGTTACGAATGCTTTGCAGCAGCGGTGGTCACGGTGAGATAACTAATTAATATATTTCGCGTTTTGAACTGTTAAAGTTATTTATTTAAATGTGTACTATTCGCGTAAACTACAGACATTTTTTGGTATATACTATATAGGTACACATGTTTATATTGTTACCCGTTTTTCCTTTTTTTATTGGTATTGAGCAAATAGAAAAAAGACAATTTCTATTAATTTATTTATTTTTGAACTTACTTTAAGTTAAAACTTATGACTATGTTTTTGAATAAATGTAGGTAACGCATTTATCTAGGATTTGAACCTAAGTCCTTATGCTTCTATATTCTACTATTAGAAAATACGATTTGTCACATTTAACTCAACAATAAAAAATCTCAAATTACCATAGGTATCATCACGCACAAAAAACAAAAGATCATCGCAAAATCAATAACACCCCGATTCCAAAAAGCGATATCTCACAAAAGCAATGTCTCGTAAAACATCCATGTAATAAGAACACGTCGACACGTGTAAGGGACAACAATTATCTACGCAAGTGTACTTTAGACATGCTGAATTACATGTTCGGATGATTTTAACAACGTTATTACCGGTCGATAAGTTGATGACATAGCTTATTGAATTATTAATTGCGCCCGCGTCGACCCTTCAGCTTGAAAAAAGTTATTAACTTGTAACTGCATTACTAAGTAGCCACACATGATATGTACACGACAATTTTCGACGAATTTGTTGCCATAATGGTAGCAATGTTTGGCTAATTTATTATTAATCAACGGGTCTTAGGTTCGATATTAAATATTTATAATTATTAACGATAACCAATTTATAATTTTTCTTTTCCGTCTGCAAATCTGGATATTTAATGTGTGGTAGAAATATCGAAATTCCGTCCGGATCACGAACGTCCAAAGATGAAAAAGTCGTCGGGTTAAAATCTTATCGCGCTTCGGTGATAGTCTGTGGATTTCCGAATATCCAAAACCAAGAAGGTCGACAGGGCATCTTGTTTAGATGCTATATGGCTGAGAAATTTGAGGCTGCTAGAGGCAGAGTGGCCTAATAACAAATAACATGATTTTGAATAAGGAGGCAAATAAAAATGCGCAATTAATTAGACGAAAATTAATTTGTCCTATTACTAGTGTAAGAATTATGTTAACAATTTTCCTATCACTGTGCTCTTGTAAATTAACATTTTTACACTATGAAACTATAAATAACTCAAGTCATAAAATTGCGGTTAGGCTACTCTGCCTCTAGCGGCCTCATTTCTCCTACGCTCAAATGAATCCCATGTATGTCTGTCCTCTTATATGATATTCAAAAAATGCATTTCACCTTTAAAAGTATTTTATTTAAATAATATGTTTTCTTCAGCTAGATTCGTCCTAAATTATATGAAAAATGATCTGTTTGGGCGTAAACAAGTTATCGCATTTACTATGATTATGTACAACCGTGTACTCCACAGAAAACATAATAGCCAAGATCTGAATGTCTATCCGTCACGTAGCCAAGACCCGGCTCTGAGTAATTTGCGAATACTGTAATTTGAGATATTGCCCGCTGCGGTAGCTTGATTAAAAATTGGATGAAATTGTTCTGGTATATCGAATCATTATTTTTGTTATTAACGTATCACAATTTCAGATGGACAAAGTATGTTTAAATGACATCTTTATTTTTTAATGTATACAAACAAATATAAACAGAATATAAAAAAATAAAAACAAATAAAAGACCGCTCTTTTTATTATTATTTTACAAACACTTTCAAACAATAACGCCGCATCTGTAACTTAATGAGTAAGTGTGGCGTAACATTGCATTAAGCGATAAGAAGTCCTGGGTTCGAATTTTGGGTAAAAAAACAAAAGATGGTTTCCGCTGGGCAGGACGCAGAAGTCTGATCAATTACTTGCCTATAAAAGAACCGATCAGTTAAACAGACACAGAAATGTGTTCGCCCCAAGCAGCACGGAAACGATTTTTACTTCTCATCCGAAAACATAGACGAGACTGGACGACCTTCTCGACTAAAAGCGATTTCTTCTAGGCAAAGGCAAACTAGGCCTTTAAAATAAAATTATTCCTACCACTCCCTTTGTTTATATAATTCATTAAATTAATTAAAGTTACGATTATTATTAGATAAAAATGTATGAAAGTGTTATGTTCGTAATAAGTATTTTGCACGTAAAAATTTTCGCTTATTTTGTGTTCAAGAATAAACAACAGTATTTATTTACGCTAAAAATCAAGTAAAAATATCTTTTAGATAACAAATGACCTAAAATCAGGTTATCTGTATTGAAGCGATATTTTGTCTATATTTTACCTGTAAAGAATATTTAGAACTCATAAAATGTCTTATTATAAAATTACCTATATCGCCGAAATAGCTCAGTTGGGAGAGCGTTAGACTGAAGATCTAAAGGTCCCTGGTTCGATCCCGGGTTTCGGCAATAATGTTTTGCATTTCTTGTGTAGTTAGGTGTGCGTTTTTTTACATACCAGACATGTATATAGTGATACCATCAATAAATAAAGGTTTCTGTTATTTTATAAAAAAAAATACAAAAATAAAATCACTCGAAAACAATTTTTTAGGCATTTAAAAAGAATACTGTATATTACAAAATTAACACGTAATAAGTTGTAGATAGATGAAACGTGTATGTGGAAAGTAACATATTAAAAAAAATGTTATAATGAAATTGAAATGATTACATTATTACCTTTTTATATAAAATAGCATGGTAAATAAAAATACATTTCGAAAAAATAAAAAAAAAATAATTAAAATTACATGATGAAACGTCCAATATCAATACAATTTTTGTTACGTTAATTTATTGATTATTTCGACGATCTTTATTGTTAGAAGCAGCACAGACAAGCAAGGGGTATCTACCATCCATCAAATGAACTCCATGGTTGTCTGTCTCCTCTATCATAAAAAACATATATCTGTGTCCGTTTTACTGATGCATGTTATTCACAATTAGTTAACCAGACTGTTCTGCCGGACCAATACTATTTCTAAATAGTTAGAAATACATAGTTTTGGGCAGACAAATCTATCTATACTAATTTACAAAGTTCAAGTTTTTTTTGTATGTTTGAACGTGCTAATCTCAAGAACTACTGGTTCGAATTGAAAATTATTTTTGTGCTAGTTAGAGCGTTTATCGAGCATATAAAACATGTGACTAATAGGAGCAAATTGTGGAAAAAATGAGGAAAATTATTCATCATTGCGAGCTTCAGATGCGCACGCGATTGCCAAAATATGTATTCCACGCGGACGAAGTTGCTGACACAGCTAGTTAGACGTAAAAGGCCAATATAAAGTGACTCCATAAGAATAATAGTGACTAAATTAGATCGATTTAGTATGACGAGGCGCGAGACGCCGCATGCGTCACGTGACTTACACGTGGCATTCGTTACAGAGTTGCCAGTTTATGATTAATCTACGCGTAAATGCAATATAATAAGCTCATTACATTTTATGGTATTAGGATTAGATAGGGATTCTTTTGTTTGGGAAAACAGGAAGGAATAGTTGAACAAATTTGTGGTCAATTCTGTTTTATATTTGACTAGCTGTGTCAGTGACTTCTTTCGCGTAGCACAGTTGTTTTGGGCATCCAAATTTGTTTTTGCAATTTAATCTTAAGAGATAAATACGGGTACATAGTATCGCGGAACTGTTTTAAGTCATTTAAAGAGGAATCATTCTTTCACACATACTTTTTTGGTATATTAAACCGCTTTCGCAGCGTACGCACCTGAAACCAACAAAGATGAATAATGTTTCCAGTCTTTTCCATATTTCCCGATGTTTCTTCGCTCCTATTAGTCATAGCGCGATGTTTTATAGCCTTTATCCTTCCACGACAAATGTTCTGACCAACTCAAAATTTGAACGAATAGTCCTAAGATTAGCGCGTTCAAACAAACAAACTTTTCAGTTATATATATTATTTTTTTATATATATTAGATAAATACGAAGTTTTGTTTGCATTTTCCTTGAAATTTTCAAATGTTTTCATAGTTACGGTGTTCCTACAATTCCGAGATTCACAATTTGTTTGAAAATTGCCAAGAATGTCAGACATGTGCATTGCTTGCAGGCAATAGTTCATTGTACTGTCGTGTGGAAAAGTACCTATATATCATTTTCGAAATAACATATATTGGACACATATTTATGTCTAACCTTTCTTTTCTAAAACCGTATCTGTAGTTAAAAGGTTAAAGTGTTGCCTAGCATAGCGTTAAGCCCTGGCTACATGCCTGTAAAAGAACCGATCGGTGAAACGGACACAGAAATGTGTTCACCCCATGCCCTACGGGAGGACACGGAATTTAACTCACTCTTTTTCTAAAATAACACACGTCTTTTTAACTATAACTACAATTTAATAGCTTTTCAGTCCTCAACCAAAGATTCCAAACTGTTTTTGTTCTTAATTAGGAACGGGTAAAACAGGATGTGTAGATAGCGAAATAGTTATCTACTTTTTCACACAATAGTACACGTCACCCTATAGGGCTGGACCCTACATGCAAGACCCGAGTGTCAGGAAAACGGCTCAAAGCCGCAATGAATAGCAAAAATTTAAATTTCACGCAACTGTACTCCGTCTCGTTGAAATAGAATTTTAAGTGAAAAGCTGTAGCGATAAACAAGATTTTCTACTTTCTCTTGAAGTCGTTTTGATAGAATTTTTTATATGAATATAATATCAAGTCAAATTACACTTTGTTCAAACTTTGAAAAAGACATTTTAATATGCGACAAAAATTCCGTTTTTCAGGGTCCTATATCGATTTTTAGTAACCGTAGTTACATAACGGAACAGAAATATTTAAGAATTTCTTTTAAACAAAAAAATAAATATCTAATAATCATTCACGCAATAGTTTGTTAATTATATATATAATAATAGTTTGTTATTCATTTATTTACATCTTATTTGTTTCATTCGACATTAGCTGGTTTTGACAAGTTCCAAAATCGCTATATCTTTCAACCCAACGAACATGCAATAACTTTGTGCATTGAACCAGTACAACTCAATGCTTAGGGCTTTAAGCCCTTGTTTTGGTTTACAGATACCAACTTATTCCTCACTTGGTAACTCTTAATTAGCTGATGACTGGTAACTGGTGGTATTCAGTACTATATTAATTTTTTTTAACTTAGACTCTTTATAACAAAACCTCTGAGACCTAGAAAATAAAGTATTCGTTGGTAATAAGTTAAATTCAATAAAACATTTTTTATTTTTATAACTAATTAGTACTACAACGAATGTTGTATACTATTTAATTAGATCTAACAGTTGTATTAAATAGTATATATTAATGTTGTGACCTTTTGATGTAATTTCATTAAATAAATAAATATCTAATTTTCAGTAGGTAGGGCGCGGCAGACACATTTTCCTATCTCTTTCACTCAGCGATACATTATATTTTTTAAACAGGATTTTTACGGAATAAAACTTTTGAACGGTTTAAAATAAATCAATTATTTCTTTAGATGACAAACCTTCGTCTAGCTAAATAACAAACAATTTTAAAACATCTTCGCGGCTCTATTCAAACGAAATATTTGCATTTTGCATAACTATTCTACGATAGCTTCCCATAAAAATCGACACGAGTCGTTTTTAGTTACGCCTATGGCAAAAATCTAAAATGAATACACACTAACAATATTTTAAATCGATTTGCAAACCTAATACTATTGAATTATGATTCAAAATTGCATGTTTTTGCTTGGAAGGGAGACTAAATTAAAGGCATGAAATAGATAAATAAAATCGTCTACGGGTTTGAATCGTATAAACTTTATTTGTGGGGCGGGCGAGACGCGTGTCTCTTGTTAGTGTAATTTTCCCGTGAACAAGAAAATCAGGACAAATGGTACGTTCATGTTTGAAAAATAACAAATGCCAATTATGAAAGTAGAAGCGTTTTTTTTAAATATGATAAAATAAAAATTAGAATAGAAAGTTAGATATTTACACGAGTAGTACACTTTGAAATAAAACACTTTTAACGGTTTAAAACGCGAAATTTATTTGTTAAATTTATTTACAAATTATCATGACGTTTATATAATGACGTTTTATTTACATGTGTACTACTCGCGTAAACTATAGATAGTTTTTAATTTAACTTTACAAGCTTAAAATCCGCTCCGGTTTGTAAAAAAACCTATTTATTAAGAAACGTAATCAAATACGTCGAATTAATACTCAATACCATCTACCACGAAGTCTGTTAATAAACTTTCTACTTCATAGAAGCCGTATACACGTCTGAAGCTAACAACACAACAATGGGAAACGTCCAAAAAAACACAAGACCCGTCGAAATTAGTTCTCGATGACAGATCAAAAAATTTATTACATCTAATACACCGACTGTTCTACCGCTGCGCTTTTTGTAGATGTAAACGAATAATACTTCCCACTTTTCATAAAGAGATGTAAAAAATGTTTCAATCCGTAATTCTATATTAAAGACAAAGATACCGATATTATAAAATGTCACTCACAGGTTAAAAGAAAACAATTAAGAGATTTAGATCTTGAAAACTTTATTATTTTTTACATATGCCTTTATACCTTTCACATCTTATTGCACATGATAGCAATAGATAAAATAAAAATCGATTTTAGATTGAAAAAAATTGAAGACGAAAACTTTAAAAAGAAATTCACATCAAAAGTCTAATTAATGTCGGTGGTGTTTTAACTATTTCCGAATTACTCGTAAATACATAAGTAGGAAACGATTAATTTAAAAATCGAAAATAAATTGAAACCATTTTCGACTCGGGCAGGACTTGGATGGCCATCATCAGCGTTTCGTGCTGTTGCTCTACCACTGACTCGGTAGCTCAATTGGTAGAGCAACAGCACGGAACGCTGATGATGCCGGTTCAAGTCCTGCCCGAGTCGAAAAAGATTTAGATTTTTATAATTTTCACATGCAAAAATATTTTTAACAGAGATGAGATTCAAACCTGTGACTACATTGCACCGCATAAATCTTAATTTTATGAACACAGACAGCTGCAGTCATTAATGTTTTTATTTTGAAAAGATGATCTATGTTATTATAAAAATATTTTTATTTCATTTATTTATTATATCTGATGATTTGAGACTAAAATACAGTACAATGGGCGGCCTTATCACTAACTAGCGACTTCTTCAACCCAGAATAAAAAAAAAGTTTATAAAATATACAAGGTGGGCAAAACAAAATATTTGAAAATGATTTTTAACTTCGGCCCGCCGTTTCGGATGCTTTGCAGCAGCCGTGGTCATGGAGAGGTCACGGCTGCTGCAAAGCATCCGAAACTATATACTACTATAGACAGTATTCAAAATATACAATCTTAAAAATAAAGAAAAACACAAACAAGCGATATCCTGTCGTTTCCTCAAGTTTCGTAGGTCGTATTACGAACATATTTTTATGTCCGTTTCACTAATTGATCAGACTTCTCTGCTTTGCCGACCGAAACAACCTATTGTTTCCCCGGTATTCGAACTCTGTACCTCTCGCGCTTAGCCTACTAGGCGATACGTTTAACCATTTAGATGCAGAGGCGGATATACACTTAACTCTCGTGCTAAATCGAACATTTTCACCTCTCGACGAAAAAATACAACGTATTTCGCATATTTATGTATACGTGTGGCTTCATTTGTTTTCACCTTCACATTATTCATCTCTAAAAAAGCATAGCGCCACGCAAGCGGGCCCTTTACACCCAGCAGGGTTCCACCAGTATCGGTACTAAATTCCCACATGGCATATTTATTTATTTGGGGCCCGCTAAGATTATTCTCCACTAGAATTTTATGATAATCGCGGTTGTATAACGGCTAATGAATTACTTGTGGCCGTCTTAAACGTGACAATTGTGGCTCTAACAGGTTGTTTGAATGGTGACAGGTTTTTTTTTCGTGTTAAAGTGTCGTTTGTCCAGTGGCACAGTGTGTGGAAATTGTAGTGGGCTGTTGATACTTGTTTTAAATATAAGTGGTAAACCGTATAATTTACCACAATGCCAGTTAATAAAGGACACATTCAATCAATTTTTTTTCTTTCTTTTTGTATCAAGAATCTAAGTCCTTATCTACCGAATTATAAAGTGCAAATACCGCGGCCGCTGCAAAGCATCCAAAACGTTGGGCCGTAGCTAAAATAATTTTCAAAAAAGTCAAATTAATATATATTGCGTTTTAAACCGTTAAAGTGAAAGCTTTCAAATTTAAAAGCTTATAACTTTGTATCAAAAACATTTCAATAACAAATTTGAGTTTCGTTAAACAATTACGTGTTTAATATCCCAACTACCGTCTGTAGACTGTGTCGATGTAAAGATAAGGATCGATTTCTGCACCCTGTATTTCATGTCTATCGTTAACAGTTTTTCATTAGGCAAATAGTGTGATAAGGACACGTTATTAACATTCTTGTTATATCGTGTTTATATGTTAATTTTAATAAATATGTACCATATCGGAAATTTTTCTTTTTTGGGAGGAAGAGAAAGCAGGTGCCTTAATTTACAAAAATTTTTAAAAAAAAAAATTTTAAGGGAAAAAAAAAAACTAAAATCATACCTTAAGAGGCAAAAACTGGAAAATCCCACCCTTTTGGGAATTTGGGAAAAAAAAAAAAGCAAAAAATTTCAATTTAAAAATTGTGGCGGAAGGTTTTGGGTTTGTGCAATCGGCAAAATGGAAGAGGGCCAAAAATCCTTTTATCAGATTACATAGTTACCTGAAAAAATGATTTTACAGTATATTTACAACACAAAAACTACTTACAATTTTAAACGTTAAATACTGTCTGTAGTTTACGCGAGTAGTACACATTTAAATAAAACAATAACGGTTTAAAACGCGATATGTATTAGTTAACGTTATTTGAAGATTATTTTAACTACGGCCCGATGTTTCGGAAGCTTTTCGAACCATTCGCTTAAACTACAAATAACAGTTTTATTATCGAGTTTTTTATCGAGTTTCTACAGTAAAAACTTCGATTTTAGCGTTCATTTTGTTTTATTCGGGCAGGAACAGCTTTTAAGCCCTACCAATTGAGCTTTCATACAGTGCTATAAGCTAGTTGTGCTGTATTAATTCATTTGTGTAGTTCTTAGTATTTCGCGTCATCAAATGTGTGATTACAAAAATTGGGACTTTTAGAAGTGAAAAGCTCCTTTACCAGTGAACTAATGAATGTAGTTCAGATATACGTGATGTTAGGTGGAGGTCAAGCGACGCACACCTATCGTTAATCATCCACGCACGTCATCCCACACTAAGATGGATGGTTGGATACCCTAACTAAAACGATAATTATCGACTCTTTGTTACATCTTCCAATCAGTTGGCGATGTGTTTCTTATTAATAGAATCCGGTGGATTCCGAAAAGCTTTCATTTGACGCGAACTTATAGAGATTCATACCTGAGATCGATAGCTGGCTGTTGGACAAGAGATTTTACATAGAAACTAGCTGTGCCCGCGACTTCGTCAGGAAAGATGAATTATTTTGCTATAAATAACTTGTAAGTTAATATTGTGTCACCGGCTTCGTCCGCGTAGAATTGTTGTATTGGACATCATAATTTGCTTTTGCAAACCTCCCTTTTAATTATAGCTATTACCCACAACGTAGTCCGCGTTCTGTCATTCTAGCAAGTTTATCTTAAAAGACAGACATATATACTGTCGCGGATATTTTTTTTAGATATTTAAAGAAGAAAGAGAAAAAAATTAAATATTTAAATATATAAAAAATTATATATATAAATATAATTAGTTATTTTGAATAATTTTTTTTCGGCATCCGAAACGTCGGGCCGAAGTTAAAAATCATTTTCATTTCATATCGCGTTTTAAACCGTTAAAGTGTTTTATTTAAATGTGTACTACTTGCGTAAACTATAGACAGTATTTAGTTTAAATGTTATTAACAGTAATGACTGCGCAAAACGTCGTTTTTTGTTGTTGTTGAAAGAGCATTGTTTTGGTTCTGACGCAATTTTTGGTAGATCGTAAAGTTGGTTAAAAATTTAAACGTCCCGCTTATGGACGCTAAATGAAGATATACCTCCTTGTGCGACCACAAATGATCACTAATTACCTATACAAATGTAAGCCATACAGAAAAACTTAAAGGTAGAAAGTTAGCCCTACCACTTTACACGGGCCCTACCCGAGTTAATATTATTTAATCCTGTTAAAGACGATTACTTGAGATTTAATTCGTCGTGTATTTGTCACCGTTAAGTAAAACCTTGTTACCCCTTTGGGGCACAGCATTTAGCCATACAGCAAATAATAAATCTTATTAGCGCACTCTAGGCAAAACTTTAAAACATTGAGTCACAGGGGCTGTTACTTATATGCGATACCCTTTCATATGTACACATTTGTATAGTATATATTGATTTTCATTTAAGCCATACTTCAGTCCATTTTTTTGAATACTAGGTTTATTTAAAAAAATAGATGGACTATGATTTGATAGGACAGCGAAGTGGTCGATTAAATGTAAAAGTAAAGATAAACAAACATAAAAACAAACCAAAACAGAGAAAAAAATTGTAAATAAATTTATTTAATACAATTGGGTTTAAAATAAGTGACGGTTAGCAGAAAAAGCTGAGTGGCGATTACATTAGTAAGAAATACATCAACGAAAAAAACACTTTTAACGGTTTGAGATGTGGAGTGTATATCTAGGAATAAATTGTGGTCTAACGAGAAAAAAATCGGTAAAACATAATGTTAACCGAAGAATTATTTTTTATTGATTAGGTATAATCATTCGAGAAACCGTGGTACTGAATGTCGCGCGGTCAAGCAAAGGTTGCCATCACAAAAAATGTGCTATAAATTATATAATTTATTCGTCGAGCGGACGGGTTAACGCGTGTAGTGTGGAATAACCGCGCTTACCTTTACGAGAGCCGCTTCCTAACTATTAAAACAGTCTGGATAGTAAAACGTCGTTGTAAACTAAGCCGAATGACCCCATTTTGAATGCTTAATAGCGTTCCTGCAGCACAATACAGGAATCCTTTATGCTGCGTTGAACTGGGATTTTATTGGAGTTTTTGCTTAAGAAGTCTCTAGATTTTGTACTTAAGTTAGTCGTGGGAATGTTATATTAAGTTTAAAAATACAGATAATCTTGTATATTAGAAGTAAATTTTGTTAAAATTACTGCTCACCTTCGCTTGTTGGTCTAATGGTAGCAACTTTTATTAATGAATGCATATTCATATGTTTTTTAAAACATAAGTATGTAATTTATGTAAAAATAAAAAAAAAAAAAAAAAAAAAAAAAAAAAAAAAAAAAAAAAAAAAAAAAAAAAAGGGGAAAAGGAGGAGAAAAAAAAAAAAAAAAAAAAAAAAAAAAAAAAAAAAAAAAAAAAAAAAAAAAAAAAAAAAAAAAAAAAAAAAGGAGGGGGGGAGGAAAAAAAAAAAAAAAAAACCCCCCCCCAAAAAAAGGGGGGGGGGGGGGGGGGCGCCCCCCCCCCGGGGGGGGGGGGGGGAGGGAAAAAAAAAAAAAAAAAAAAGGGGACAACCACAGGCCGCCGGTCGGTCAAAAAGGGGGGGCAGAAAAGGGGCCCCCAAAAACCCCCCGGTGCGGGGAGGGAATATCGCTTACGCGGAATAAATTATAATACTTTTATTAATGAATGCATATTCATATGTTTTTTAAAACATAAGTATGTAATTTATGTAAACATATAGTTACATAATACACAACATATAGTAGTAAGAATAGATATGCTTCGGTATTGCAGGTTTGAATCTCGCCACTTTAATTTTAAAAAATATAATGACACTAGCTGCGTCAGCGACTTTGTCCGCGTAGAATAGTTATGTGAGCTGTTACCCACGACGTGCGTTGCGTCCCTTCCCATCGTTAAAAGTCATACATAATTTTGGAAGTCTTGAAACGTTTTTGCGTACGCAGTGCGATGTTTTATAGGAGTGAGGCTTTTCTTCTGTAACCTATTTATTAAAAGTGATCGTTAATATATTGTTTCTTATTATATCTGTTGCAAAGGCAATGTAATTTGCGATAAAAATCAAATTTTAATATTTATTTTTATTTTTAAGATCTTATATATAAAATTACAATTGAATATAATCTATATTTTAAACCGAATTAAGAAATATATTTTATATCCTGTCCTTCCAAACACAGAAGTGGAAAATAAAGTGGGATAATAATTTATTGTGATAACGATTTTAATGACGACAGCTCGTATTTAATTCACATTTAACGTCGCACATAAATTGTTCAAATGTTGAATACATCTTTTAATCATAGTCAAAATACAGTAAACTTTTAATGATGCATTTGTGGAACTTTGTAGTTATATATTATAGTTGAATTTAATTACGAAATAAATCTATATAATAAAAGTGAATTGCCATTCGTTTGTCTCGCTAAAACTCGGTTGCGGCAAAACGAATTTATCTTATCTTGGCAATTAAATGTTCGTGGAGGTGTAGGGGTTGGTTTTAGAAGGAAGAAAAATTTGAATAATTGCCTGAAAAACCCTTGAAACAGCCTTTTAATAATAATTTGTACATTTAACTACAATGTTTTATTAAAACACTTCAACGGTTTAAAACGCGATATAATTATTTCAACTACGTTTTATCATTACAATTCACTTCACGGGACTATTTTACATAGTTAAATTAGTCTGTACATTATAACAATTAACTAATTACAAAATAAAATTACAAAAGGAATATAGCCCTACTTCCAAAGTACGTGAATAATGGATGCCTGTAAGTGTGCCTCTAGGCTACCACTTGGAACAATAACCTCAAATATTTATACAGTTAATAGCCACCTGTTTGAACTAATTACTTAAATAAACCAGTAAGAAAATGGAGTAGCTAATTATTCAGTCTTTATTAAAAAGACGCGATCGCCTCTGGAGCTAAATGGCTAAAAATGTGCTTGCATTGCTTTTGGCAGGGAGTGTTCGAATTATTAGCTCGTTTCGGTCGGACAGGGCACAGAAGTCTGATCATCTCTTTAACGATATTGAGCTTGATATACTCGTTACATAACCTCTTTGCCGTGTTTTTCGTTAGTACTCATAGTGATGGGCTGGCGTATCATCCAGGTGGTGATCAAGATGCCAGTAGTAGTCATGATCTGATTCACCAATAGGCATCCACTGGTGACCTCGATAGAGATAGGACTTGCCATTTCGTCCTCTGTAACCTATTTTAGCTGCTGCATTCTGGAGATGCTTTTTATTTGGCATATCCTTCCATCTAGTCAGCGCGTAAGCTTCACGATACTAAAGGGCGAATGTTTTTATTAGAATATTTTTATACAAACATATAAATTAATAACGATTTCAGATTAAAAAAAATTACGACACGGACAGGACTTAAACATAGTAGGCATCGGTAGCGTTTCGTGCTGTTTGAGCCATTGCCATTTGAGCTATACGTCATCGTCGATTCTTACAACCTATTGATGCTCGCTTCTCTCGCGTATGCGCACTTTTAACGTTATAAAACACGAAATATACCTGGTACTAATTAACGTCTCGTCCTTTGATTATGAAAATAAATATTATAATAAATTCTAATATTTAGTGTAATTTCTGTATGAATTATTGCGATTATTTTTTTTCGATCCGATCCTGGGTTTAAAACACAAAAAAACCTCAGTAGAACACACAAATCATTGTGTCTGTCCCAAGAGAAACGCAGAGTCACGCTGGTGCCTATTGGTTTATGATAGCTTTATAACAATTTAATGGCAACTTACTTGGCAATTCATTAGACCAATATATTTTCCTCTTTCGACTTGCTTCAATTGAATTTCCATACTGTCTACAGTTTGACCTGGTTTTAAATCTGCGATAAAAATATAAATTCGTGTTTAACAAAGTTATTGAGATAATATAATCTTAATCGGCAATTATGGATGTTTGTGCTGTTGATGTTTGTATAGGCCCCTTCAAGTCCCGCTCGTGTCGTGAAGTTTTTTATTTTAAAATAGATTCTTTATTTGACTAATTTAATTAGAGAGTTTGGGTATCCTGAAGAGATCTAGAAACTATCAAAAACAAGTTAAAGGATAAGACTTAAGGGAAGAAGCAAGTGCTAAGAGTGACGAAAGATAAATATATATAAAAGGAGGCTTTTAGAGGAGGCCTACGTCGAAAGGCAAATAGTTATTATAAGAAAGAATTACAGAGAATGTTATAAGTATAATATACTTTTATATAATAATAGTTTACACGAGTATAACAATTTGACGGTTTAAAACGCGATTTAAACGAAAATTATTTTAAATACGGCCCGACGTTTCGGATTCCGTCACGGCTGCGTTTCAAACCGTTAAAGTGTTTTATGAAACATTAGTTCTTTTCTTTTTATACCCAACGTTTATTGGGTATAAAAATAAAATAACTAGTGCGGCTTGCGAGTGTTTTTAACTGTATTGTCCCCATTGAGAAAAAAAACTAGTCACTTGTAATCTACATGCCTGTAAATCACACAGTTCAGATAGAACAGAATTATGTCTACCCAACTCACTTCTATACGGCATATAAAGAATGTAGCTTCCTCTGTCATTCTGCTCCACTAAGAGTTGAGTAATGTTATTTCTTTCTTTCAAAATGAGTAAGGTCGCGGTCCAATTTACTGGTTCTAAAACGTATCCATCGATAAATTGCTTCAGATAATCTATTTGCTGAAAATTGAATTAGATAATAAAGTATTTATAAGTAATATTAGGTAAATGTATAAAACAAAGTCTAACGAATTTAGTGGTGTTGAAAAAAACATTATTGTTATTTGTTTTTTTTAATTGTCTCTTGTTGTAATAAAATTGGTATTGTGTCTATAGCCCTATATTAACGTTTTAATCACGAGAGGTCCTACGTTTGAATCCAAGAGCGTACGCACTTACTGCTGACAGGGTATAGAATTCACCAAAGAACTCAAAGAAATTGATACAGCAACAGACACGAAATAAGCCCGGTGGAGGAAAAAGTAACTCTTATCATATTTTTGCTATTCATATATATTAAATTTGCTAGTTAGCTTTTAAATTAATTCCCTACACTAGGACAAATTCAAAGATAAAAAAATCGTATACTAACTATTTATACTGAACACCGAAAGAAGACCGTAGGAACTGATCACACGGTCTGCTTTCGGTGTCCATCATATATATAAACTCCTAAAAATGCCCCACACATACCTGTTTCTTTAAATAGAAGTATAAAGCACCTGTTAGTAAATATATTATGTTCTATCTATGCGCGGGCGCTGTTTGTGTGTCTTAGCTTGACAATAATTAAAAAATAATACCTTCGTCGTCGGTATCGCAAATTTGACATACATCGGTGCTGTATCCGGGCCCCAATGATAAAACGACATCCACTCGTCATGCAGCACGGAATATGGGTTAAATCTTGCAAATTTACCAAACTCTTCACATGTTGTCGATTGATTTCTGTGCATGTGAGGACCCACAGATGCAACAGTGGGACTTAAAAATGTAGTGTATATTAACCAAAACATAGTCGTATTAAAACTGGCTAAAGATAGCGTAGCTGAAAACTGTTTGGAAGAAATCCCAAGAAGAGATTCTTATATGGAAAATCGTCGGATGTTTGTGTTTATTGTCGAATGTCGGGATGTTAGTACTAAACAAGATTAACGAATGGTGACGTGAATGGTAAACGGCGCAAGATTGTTAATTCAGTAATTGTAACCAACGAAAATTAAAGGCAAAATGCTGTCCATTAGTTAAAAACCTTGTATTGTGTGTTCACTTGGGTTTTTTTTTGTATTCCATATTAATATTTAACGGTAATTCTAAATTGTGTTCTAAAGTATTTTGATATACCCAAATAAAATGATATAAGTACAGACGACTATATTTTCTAGTCAGTTTATTAATGTCTCAACATTAATTACACATCGTTAAGGTGGTCCGAATGCGGCTTGAACCGAAGCCGAAGATATTCAGTCGAAAAGAAATCTTAAAGAAATAATGAGAAATGAATAAATGAACTTGTAACCTATATAATACTTTTAATAAAACACTTTAACTAATATATCGCGTTTTAAACCGTTAAAGTGTTTTATTTAAATATTTTTATATTGCAGATGAAAGGACTAACATTGACATATTGTCAGGGAGCCAGTTGTGGTTTCAAATTTATCGATAAATAAATTTTAAAAAGTTATAAAATTTAGATTGTCCCAAAAGGCGTATTATTGTCTAAACGGTTTCTTTAATGACAAGACCGCCAGGCAGTAATATAAATTGCTCCTTAGGTTAGTAATATCACTACAATGTATTAGTTTATAAGACATGTTTAAAAAAGGCGGTCTCAGTTTCTTGGGTGTTCTTCTCAGTTATGTTGCTCTTTTGAACACTCTGTAGAATCACGACAAACTGACAGACAAAACAAAAAAATAATTGACGAATCCAAATAATACTGTCATAAGGTATAACATTTAAATAAAACACTTTAAGTTTAAAACGCGATATTATTAAATAAATTTTTAAAATTTTAAAGAGAAAAAAAGAAGAAGAAGTATTAGGTAAGTTAATTAAGTAAGTGTCGCGAATAGTGATCTTTTGGGCCTTGATCTCTTAATCTTCATTCCAAGGTTTAAATTGTATAACTAGTAAAAATATATTAACACGTTTTTATTAATAAATTATAAATTTCTACATTGTAATATTTATATCAGGCTAAGGTCGATGACGCTCGGAATCGGTACTGCTACTTCAGAAGACTCACTATGTTTCGTTTGATTAACATGTCTTCTCTCGACTATATGTAAAGGCCTCCCAGCACCTCTAAAGCGCAATACTTCAGCTGCTTTAGTTTTGTCCTCTTCTGTTTTCGGTTCTTCACCCTTTAGCGCCATGATGTACGCATGTTTTAGATCGCAGTACATTAGAGCTAAATACGCGTCCAGTATTTTTAAACGCAAATTAAGGACAGGTATTTTCTCATTTTTACCTATAACAGAAGAGTGGTATTGCCTAATCATTAGAAATATGAGGCTAATAATCAAAAAGAAGGACAGAATTTGTTAATACAACAATCCCTGCATATCTACATGTTTAGATACTACTCAAGACTAATCGTGTATTTTTACGTAAAAACTCTGAACAGGTATCAGCCCGAAAGACAATGGCTGTTCGGTCGACGTGAGCGGGAAGAGGTTCTCAACGTTTCGCCATCACATGCGGACGGCATCATCAGGAGATGTTCACTCCTCGATTGCTCGAAGAATTATATCTAATTATATTATAATTCTTGAAAGCCTTACACAATTTATTATTTAACCCTTCTATTTAATAAAATTTATAACTCAAAGATTTACTTTTAATTGATTCCGGAAGTTCATCATCCGGGATGCCATGAAATGATCCTCTCCTATCTTTTGCAATAAGTAGCGTTTTCTTTCCAGCATCGAGCAGTAGTTTAGGCTCCTTCCAGTTCACACCTTCCAGGTAGGGTCCATATTCTGTTTTAAAATGTTGTACTAGCTAAAATGTTTAAATTTATAAGTGAAAAACATTTGTATTTATTCAATTTTGACCTGCCTATTAAGAATTCAAAATAAAAGGTTTTAACGAGCTTGAAATGCAAAACATATTAAATGAATTATTGTAACCCTTAAATTTAAGATAATTAAACCAATATATTTTTCATGGTTGAGGCGTAGCAAGTGAGTTAAATGAGTGAGTGCCTACCATTGTGTTGTATTCAGGTCTAGTAACATAATAAAATCACCAACCTTTTTAGTGGGGTATGTAAATCTGTGAACAGTCCCGACGTCAATTTCTTGAGAAGACCATATATAAAATGGTATAAAGTTCAAATTGACTATATCATCCGGATGAAATACGGCTTTCTTCCCGAATTCGTCACATGTAGTCCAGTTCGAACCTAAGTTTGATGTTCTGACTAGAAAGTTCTTCTCCTCAAAGTCACTTATTTGAGTGAGTTTATTTTGCGTGTCAATAATTGATGGTTCTCTTGCTGGATGTATAGGCTTAATTTTCATTGGACCGGATTTCAAATTGCGGTCTAATAACGCTTCAAAGTTATACATCATATTACTTTGACTTGTGTTCTTCTCTGGATTCCTCTCCATCTTACTCTTTCTTCCTTCGTGCAATATTCTGTCACGAGGGCTCAGAAACTCGCGATGAATATTTGGTTCCGTTATTACAGCAAGTGCGTCTTTGGAGTTCAAATCGTTGCCGCCTTTGAAAAGCCGAGCATTTTTTGCAGGGTCTCTGTAGATATGACCAAAATCTACAGAATCGTCGTCATCACGGGAAGGATGTACAGCAGGTCTTCTATGTTTCCATGCTTCAGACTCGAAGACAGCAATGAATAGTAATAAATATGGTGTCTGCATTTTAGTGTTATATCCATCCAGACTTGCTATATATAGTGCATAAAATCAGGCGCTCGTAACATGTACAACATTTATTTTTAACACTTTAGTACTATCAATACTGAAATCTCATTCTTACTATATTATTTATTATTTACTGTTTATTGTACATCGATTTTTACTTTGTGTTCAGTAATTATGAATATATTTTATATAAAGGTTTAATTAAGAATTCCTAATTTAATGTATAACATTATAATTCTATAATAACGTTTTACATTAATTTCTCATAGTCTCTTGCATATTTATGCAAAATATAACTTCAAAAGTACAGTACTTCTGACTAAATGGTGTTTGTTATGAGTCAACTTCCTAGTTTGCAAAAGTGAGGTCGATTTTCCAAATAATATCTACTTACCAGATGCGTAAACATTTTTTTCGCTTATTCCTCTTCATTTTGTGCAAAATGTAGCGGACTTTACAGGTACACTGTTAATATAGATTTACCTATTATATTTGCTAAATTTATACCTACTGATAAAGATAGAAAAGGTTTCGCTTTCCTCTATTTTATTTCACAAATTATAACAGTGTTACGTTATTCCCAATCCATATATTCATTCGTTCCTTCCTCATCATCATCGTCAACGTCGTCAACATCGTCATCGGGTTTCAGATGATCCTCTTCAAAAGCGGCCAGTTGGGCCTCTATAAACTCTTCGTATATGTACGTTTTATTATAATTACTTTTAATGCCCAACGTGTGCACAGCTTCGTCGATCTGAAAATGTTTTACCCACAGGTTAGGGCCGCAGCCAAGTCACAAAACGTTATCAAGTCTGTGTCACTTTGATTACGTCTAGCTTTATGTTACGCGCAAGATATCGTCAGTTAGACACCGTTCACTAAAATATACTACACGAGCTTTTTACACATTATAATGATAGTCAGAAAAGTACTAAATTTTAGCTGGAGAATCGTTTTTACATTTATTTAAATCAGCTTAAGTTTTTTGTATGTATGTCATTTATAAGGCAGATGTGTTCGTTTTATTAGCCGTAATAATAACGGCTATATTTTTGTTTATATAATATGTATAAATACTTCCTGTAATTTTCAGGATCTGCGAATGTGAATTTGCGAGTTAAGTAGGTCTTTAGGATTTAATTTTATTTGTTAGCGCATAAACCCCAATAATGAAATTACTAATTTTACTTACATTTTTTTCGTTAGGCATCTTATCATAAGGCGCTAATGCAAAACCAAATCGGAAATCACATTGTAGCATAATTAAGTACCCGGGAGGAACTACTTTTATCGCCATTTCTGTATATGAGGTGTCAACTGAAAAGATCAATATTACTCCTTATAAAATGAAGCACTTGGTTTAAAACGCGAAATTTATACTGATATGAAGAGCCAAAGAGTTTGTTTGTTTGAACGTTCTTATCTCAGGAATTACTGGTTTAAATTGAATAATTATTTTTGTGATGGTTTAGATGCTATAGTATTTGGCGGAAGTCAACAGAGACAACTAAACGGAAACGTGATTAAGCTTCACGGCTTTTTCATCTGTGGACGCTTGTTCTTGACCCGGACAGAATATAAATATTCCTACCGCCATTTAATATCGATATCCAGACATGTTTGAGAAAAAATATAAATTGAAAACTTAGCAACATGTTTGACCCGGTGGGGATCGAAGCCGTTGATTATTAGCCATCCGTTGGCGCTACCATTAGACCAACGAAGCCAGGAAATTGTTATTTTCCTTCTCTACGTGCTTACCTTCGAAAGCTGTGCTGGATATGATTCGAAACTTGCCTAACACATCTGTAGATACTAACATTGCACTGACGTCAGTAGATGTCTCCATAAACAAGATAGAGTTGTTCCAGTTCACGGGAGGTGTTATATTCAACTCGCTTCGATAACGATCTATCAGCTAAACATTTTAAAGTATATATTTAAAGTATATATCAAGTGGTATATTTCATGTTCATCTTGGCTCATAACCTGTCATATGTCAACGATGTAAATATTTTACTTACTACTGGGTACGGTGGGCTAAATTTGAAGACGCACGAGGGTCCGTCATCGTAATTCCAATAAAAAAACATTTTCCAGTCAACATCGATCACAGTCTTTTGATCAAAAGTATAATTCGACAGCAAATCTTCACAACTGGTCGAATTTTCGACCATCTCTTTCAAGCTATCAATGGTACTTTTGTATGTTTCCGTGGTATTATCAACCAGGGCGAGTAAAAAATCAATGCATAATAAACTGAATGCCCAAATCTTAAAGAAATACATATTGAATTCAAATTACAATTAAAAATAACCACGTGTATAGTTCTGGACACGATCTTAAAGTGAAATATAATTTGTACCAACATGTTTTATGCGTAATAATTTGATTATGTTGACTGATATAATGTTTTGAATAATTAATATACACAATCAAATATTGATAGAATTATTCACTTCGATATAATTACATAGTGCGCATTGTGTATGTTTTTATTTTATTTTTGTCTGTAGTTTACGCGAGTAGTGTACAATTAAATAAAACACTTGTAACGGTATAAAACGCGGTCTCTCCGTGACCATGACTGCTCCAAAGCATCTGAAACCTCGGACCGTAGTTAAAAATAGTTTTCAAATAAGTTAACTAAAATATATCGCGTTTTAAACCGTTTAAAGTGTTTTATTTTAATATCTCTTCTTATTATAAAAAAATAATGTTAGTCGTATTTCTCTTTAACGAAATAATTTTTATTATTCATTTTTATTTGTAATTTAATCGAATATACAAGTTATTATAAATTAACCTTTGGGTTGTTATATAATAACTGCTTGCTATTGTTTAATATTTTTGGACGATACATTCACGTTTATAGTGATTAAAACTTTACGGGATGTGTGTGCGTTATGGGTTGGATTCCCGCCTGTATTCTTGATTTTAAAATATTTTTTTCATTTCATTCTAGTTATATTAACTGAAAAACGCTAACCACTTCTAACATATAACTTTAATCTTTTGTAGAAATAAAATTTCTACTCAATTAGGTAGTTCTACAAACAACATGAGTAACTTTTCTTTATTTATTTATAAAATATTCCAAGTCTAAAAAGAATCCTTATTTTGCTAAAAACTGTTCATCTCCATTTCTTTCCTTGGTGCAAGCGGGGAAGCCATCACCAATCTTCAATCCTGCTACAGCTGTCTCTATTTCTGATCTATATGGTGTTCTATCCGGTCTCGCGCTTAGAGAGCCTACCCCCCCTTGACAATCAACGAACAGCAAAAACTGACCATCCTGTAGAAATTTTAATGTAAACTTCATCAGAGATATTGATTTACGGGATGGCGTCATATCTGAAACATATATTTTTATACAATATAATTACATATATCGCGGACATTTTTTTAGATGCTTTAAAGAGGAATTATTATTTGCTCCTGTTAGTACCAGCGCAATGTTATATAGCCTATAACTTCCCTCGACAAATGCTCTAACCAATACGAAAAGAATTTTTGAATTTGACCCAAAGTTCTAGAGATTAACTCGTTCAAACAAACAGACGAAGGAAGAATCGGAACGGAAGGAACAGACCCCTAGAACCACACACTAGTAGTCACGAGTGAAGTAAAATTCAGTGACAAGATGCACACTGAATGTTGTTTGTTGTTGTTGTGTTGGTGTAAAAATACTCACTAGAGGTACTAGCTATGTTGGGTACAGCGACGAAGCTACCGGCGGGGCCTTGATCAGCAAACAGCAATAGTTCGTGTTTTGAGGGACTCATAGTGAGAAGAAGTGTAGCAGCATCCCAGTTCGGCTGTTGTTCTAGGTACTCATTCATCTCCGACCATATTCGATTTGTTATCTGGAATAATCAAAATAAAATAATATCCATAGGTTCCGCACTCAAACGGTATTAAACGGGACACTAATAATCTATACTAATATTGTAAAGCTGAAGAAGTATGTTTGTTTCAAAGCGCTAGTCTCAGTTTATCTAGTATTTATCGAGGAAGGCTTGAGGCTATAATAAATCACGCTACCAATAGAAGCGAAAAACGGTAGGATATGTTAAAAACCAGAGAAAATTATTCATTTTTGAGTAGTTTCCGTTACGTGCATTGCGAAAACGGTTCAAGATACCCAAAAAATATATTCTTCTAATTATATTAATTAATTAGGATATATATGCTAACTCGCTAAACCTTTTTTATGGTAGACATTTTTTTTTAAATTAATGCATTTTACCAATAATTTGCTAGAGTTGTATGTATCAACATAATAATAATTATCTCGCAAACAACAGAATAACGCTTGCCGGATCAGCTACTAAACTACTACTAAGTATAATAAGTTAACCTCTTTTTTCAAAAACCTTCAGAGTGAAAATGAAACACGAATTTATATTCAAAGTTCTTACGTTCTAATCTAATCAGAATTCGGTCAATTCTACATGTTTAAAAATATTAGATGTTTTTTATAAACGTACATGCAAAAGATATCGAACCTGTGACCCGTTGGTAAATAATACTATACGATAAATTGCTACCAGAGAGCCGTCATAACTGACAGTCTAATATGCGTTAGCGCTTTCTTTTGTTTTTACCTTTAAAGAAGCGTTTTTGAATTGCATCTCCAAACAAGCAGTGTCCAACTTTAGATTCCAGGTGTAATATATTCTCCAAGGTTGCCCCACCACCATGTCCATGTCGAAGTATGGTTGCTTCGCTATCCTCTCGCACATTTCATGGTTTTTCTTGTAAAAACCCTCCTTTACTATTAAACTCTCCGTTATTAAGAAAAGAGAAATAAAAAAAATATGACACGTTCCATGTAGGATTTCCATGGCTACTGAGTAAATAGCTTGGAGATCCTCTTTATAAACATTCCGCTTGAGAAATGATCTATGTTTTGTTAGGATGTTTTGATACTTTCTTAAAGCATTGTCTCGTGTGGGAAAAGTTCTATCTCCATTCGGGTGCTACATCACTTTGCCACATGCGCAAGAGTTCCTTACGTATTTCAATATTAAATATTGTATACTTTTTGCATTTATTAATTTAAATAACGAGTTACAAACAGATTACATACAACTCCTTATAAAACGGATGTTATTTATTTAGACATTCTAAAATCAATTTAGTATTAAATCTAAAAACGAGATTTTTTTCCAATCTTGCATATGTTTATACAAGTAAACGATTGTAATTTTCAAAGAGGTGTTTAAGTTGTTTGTTACCTTAACTTTTTTTTGTTAACTCCCACTCTCATTCATACACTCACTCCCACTCTCAATCTCACTCTCACTCTCACTCCCACTCCTATTTCCACCCAAAAGCCAAAGAAGAAAGTTTCATTGTTCTAGCTTAAAAAAACACGAATTTCCATATAAACTTTTATCCCCGTTTTCAACCCCTATCAACCCTTTTTTTGCATTAAAAGTCCTTCTCAGGCTCTAAAATATCTGTGTACCAAATTTCATTTAAATCAGTTCAGTAGTTTTGGAGTTAAAGCCGGACACACAGACAGAGTTACTTTCGCATTTACAATATTAGTATAGATTATAAACTCCATTAAAACCACAATAAAAGTGCGTTACAGGTGCGTAAAACTTAATTAAATAAAAGTCGAAACAGTTTTTCAAGCGGCAGAGAATTTCATTTGTTTTGAAGTAGGCGTGTATGATGCAAAGTTGGGACCAGCGATGCGTATCTTCGGGTTATGTAGAATTGGTGGGCGGAATATGATCATCGGTACTACATCAATGACACGGCTTGATAATGACCGGTGGCGAAAATGTATGAAGAATTACATACGCTTTTGTACCTCAATCCTTTCTATACTGCTTAGATGAAAAGTCGTAGATTTTCTTTTGTTTTTTTTATATGTAGTTTTTATTTTCGACCGGATGTTTTTTAGCTTATTGCCTCATAACAACGGAATATGTTAGCGTTCTTAATATACGCAAATCAATATATTTAAAACACAACGAGTTTGCGAGTCTAATGTTTTCAAAGGTTTTTTTGTAAAAAATAAGTGTATGTGTTTTTATTTAACCACTTGTAATTTCAGAGGTATTATTTTATTTTATCTGCAAATTTATAATTCTTATATAATGTTTGTAAAATTAGTTTATTATTGCAAAATTTTTTTTTTTGTTTTCTCGAATAAACGTAATATGCTAGTCCGTTTAAATAATGAAAAATGTTTCTCCTTCGACAAGATTAGATCCTCTTTTCCTTCATGCTTTGGAAAGTAAGTGCGTATGCGCACGATAGGAGCTGATTAAGGAGGCATAGAAGCCAATAACCATTTATAGAAGTTATCTGGTGAATCAATAATATTTATGATGCTGAAGCTAGTAAGGCGGAACCTGCAGGTGAGGGGCGTATGCCAAGTAATTTATTGGACATGTTCAGCTTGTTTGAATCGATGTAGGCATTGAATTCGCTGCGAGGTCACTGAACCATCGTATAGTTAGTTAAGTTTTTAACACACAGATGCTAAGCATGGACAAGACGATGTTGATAAATCACGCTGACCTATAAAAGCCTATTTATAATATTTTTAAAGATTTCCAGGTTCCATATTCGAAGCAAAGTGGTATCTAGCTATCGGAGACACTATCGCAAGTAAGAGAGGTCGTGGGGTCGATTTCATAAATTAAGGTAGATATATAAATGCGGAGTTCTCAAAGTAAACTAAAGATAGCTTTCAAAGCCTTATCTTAGCGGCGGCTTGACGCCAAACTAACGAAATAAAATATATTAATAACAATAAAACTAAATATTAGTTGCGATATCTGGTTCTAAAAGCATATAGCAATTATTTAATACTAGGTACTATTAGTACAAATTAAATAAACCACTTTTATCGGATTGAAACCTTATTATAACGGAACACGTAGGTATACTGTAGTCAGAAGTAAAAAATGGTCACTCTATTCTAGACGCTTTGCTTGTATAAATCAAAAAAGACGGTAGAACGAATATGAATCGAGTTTTAAGCGCCTAACATATTAATTGAACGCAGTGTCATTAAAATCAAATAATATAAACTAGATAAAAGCTACTCATGATACGAAACTTAATCTAATATAATCAAAAGCTGAACTAGTTAATTCGACCTCAAACGCCACTTTCGCCACTTTTGCTTTCACGTACCAAAACATTGGTACACCCTCGTTTAATCTACCTGCAGACTTACCATGCTTACCCCGCACATCTACTATCATCCATACCTACAACCCTTATCAGGAAACAAGCTACTACATCCCTACATAGCTGAGACAAAATTGGTATCTATTGATACAGCAATACGATCTATATTCGTGTGTGTTATTTCGTAGTTATGCCTTTCTGCTTCGAAGCGAAAGTTTCCCCACCAAGCATCTCTCGCGCCCTGCCTCATGCATTTAAATTGCTTCATTATCGGAAAGCAGTAGGGTTGTCGAGTAAAAGTAGTTGAGATAAAGTTTTGTTTGCCCTAACTCTTAAGATTAACGTAACGCCACTTCGAATACTTGAAAACACGTTGAGACGTTGACCGAAGAAAGTCTTGCCGTAAGATGTAAATTTGTCTAAGAAACTTCGATGTAAATTATTAAAGATGTAGCGAAAAAACAAAATTGTAGGGCACAACATTTTTCTACTGGACTTTTAAAATCTGTGTAAACATGAATTATTTAAATAATATAAAATATAGTTACAATTATTTGTAAATATTATTAACAAACACATTTCGGGTTTCAAACTGTTAAAAGTGTTTTATTTAAATGTTTACTACTCGTGTAAACTACAGACAGCACCTACATAACTACATAACTTTTTTACGAATTTAAACGTTTTACGCTTAATTTTGTTGTTACAATTGTATGTAATATCAACTTATACATAAAGCAAGTTTGGACGAGTTGAAATCAGTTTTTTTACCCCATCACGTCATTTCACATCGTTCGAAATTGTTTTATTTGAAAAATGTATTTGTCGTTAATTTTAAGAAATTGACAACCCTAGCGATGGAAGGGAGGCTGGATATCTGGCTAGCGATCATTAGTCCCAGTGCGGGCGCGGGAAGACAAAATTTTGCATGCTACCAGGCAGATACGTGACTCGTGCTGACCAGGATCATAATAATAGCTTTCGGAGTGGATCAGCGATTTTTTCATTTATATACTAGTACCATTTTGCACACCTTAACCTACCTATGGAAAATGTAATATTAAAAGTTTGATGCTCTAGGAAAAATACCGGAAAGATTTATTGTTTCTCTAGGATTTGAACCACAGAACTCTCGTAGTTATGAACGATGTATTTGTCTTAGAAATCCTAGCTTGTATCTATCATATACGAATGTGTTCAAATCCATATTTTGCATACAGATTGATTGATAAAAAGTGAAATGAAAATACCCGGTTCACCATATTTTGCTTTGGTCAGTCGGAAATCCTATAGAATATTCACAGACTTAAACTAAAATGCAATCTTTATATTAAATAACTATTGTATGTCCATTTAGGGTCCTGACGAAAAAAAGAAGTTTGGAAAACTTTAACACAATTAAAACACACTCGTAAGTATTAGCCCGACAAGACGGGCTTGTGGTGTAATGGTAGCAATGTATGTCTCATAATCAACGAGTCGTGGGTTCGATGTCTACCAGGTCCGACATTTTTCAAATCAATTTATAATTTTTCCGTCTAGATCTTAATATTAAAAAGGCAGTAGAAATATCTAAATTCCATCCGGGTCACGAACCTCCGTCAATAGATGAAGCCGTGAAGTTTAATCGGTTTTCGATTTTAGTCGGTGGATTTCAGAATATCCAAAGTTGAAATAGGTCGACAACATCTTTTTAGATGTTATACGGCTGTGGTATTTCTCTATCATAAAAAATAAAAAAAACATAGCTACCACTGAACCAACAAAGGCGTTATGATTTTTTCCTTTTAATCTACTTCCTAATATTTAGCCAATTGTTACCTAATGCACATCCGATTTCCGACAATCCGAAAACCAATTAACACACCCTCACATTACATAAAAACTTTTGCAGATGTCCATTTACGAAATCGAAACGTCAAAATTTTGCGTATTCCATCGCCCGGTGGTACATACCCACAATAGAATATCCACGTGAATGAATTCGCTTATCCAATCATAAAAGGTGTCACATTACTATGTGCTATTATGGGTATCTTAGATCTGTTTACAAACAAAATAGAGGCTTGTTATAATCTGTTTTCGGATGCGTTGCTCTGTGGCAACTTTTGGCGCGATTATTTTTTTAGCGGCTCAGCAAAGGTAGGATTTCGTATTTCGACGCCTCTTTGTTGCTTTATCTGTGGAATAAAGGTGTACTTAACTAGAAGGGACGATAAGCCTAACTTGATCTGCGAATAGTTTTGTGTGGTCCTTTCAAACGGCGATTGACACTTTATTTCTATAGGCTTCTAGAAAATTTTACTTTCAACTGAGCAATCCTTTGTGAATATTATTTTAAGCTGGTGTCGCTTTTTCTTTCCGCGTTCAAAGCGACCGCAATGGCTTGAGAAAGTGAATTTAATATTGTGGTTTCATTTACGATATTTGTTAAGTGTATACGTAAAAACTATTTCAGTTTACGATTATTAAACAATGACCACATAGGATACCTACCTATACGCTTTATAGTACCTACATATGAGCTTGTATATATACATCTAACGATCTCACAATCTGTATACGACAAACGTAAGGAAAAAATACGAAAGTTATATACAATATGTATTTGTATTATATTAACAAGAATTAAAAATTTATTTTAGATTGCAGTTAGCAACAATTGTTTAAAGATTAATACAAGATTTTAAGAAGAAGAAGAATTTTATTATTTAAATTTTGAGAGGTAGGTAAAAAGTTGTAAGGTTACATTTTTAATGTATAAATCTTGCTAGTCATGGCACTAGTGTCATGAACACTTAGGCTTATGTACTTTTTCATTTCTATTCTCGTTGTAATATTATTTTTCTTTGAGTATCTTCATTCTGTAACGTTGTCTATGGCAAAGGAAAACATTGTGATCTTGACTTAAATGTTCCGTTACCAGGCCATAAATATTATTAAAAAAAACATCGTGATGAAACCGGCATATCTTAGTACTAAAATTGGTAAATATTCCACACATATATGTGTCATGTACCAACGTGTATGTTCTGAATTAATTAGTCGATAATAGTAGCCATCTTCTGCCATAAATAAGTTTAACACAGTAAAAAGTATTTTTAAATCTTGTTATTTTTTAGATTCAACGTGCGAAATGAATGCGAATTTTTCGGCCAAAAAAAACAAACATCGCCTTTATCAAACGCATTCAACAATTACACTATGCGAAACCTCAAGCATAAAATCTGTGATAAAATACTAAACTTTTACAATAATGATCATAAAATTTATAATTTAAGCCTAATTCGCTTTGAATAGAGTTCTAATTTGCTTGTTCGATGCGTCGGAGTATAAATGGTGTTGTGATCGACGAAGCATGAACGCTTGCGCGGGACACAAGGGTCCGTTGGTTTATTTTTTCCTTAATCCAACCGGGATTAGGTTATAGCCCTTTTGATTGGCAGCCGACGTCGGGAGCACGTCTGGTGAGATTTTGACGCTCGAGGCTTGCGTATTCTAGGGCTTGCGCGTACTCGACAAATTACTTTTTAAAACTACAACATGGTGGAAATTAAAAATTGTTATAAATTGAGAAATGTACGACACGGACAGGACATGACCCGGCATTCACAGCGTTCCGTGCTATTGCTCTAACCAATTGAGCTACCGTGTCGTGTTGGTTAGAGCAACAGCAGGGAACGATTTGGATCCCGCTTCGAGTCTTGCCCGTGTCGCAAATTTTCTCAATTAACAATCAATTTTTTATATACGCAGATATATAACAATAAAATGTAAAAATATCAAAGTTTGATAACATGGTAAAAACAAAATTTTGCTTAGATATAAATTATCGTATTAGTGTTATAGTAAAATCCCGTTTCTCTATGTGGAGGTATGACGAACACATTTCTGTGTCCGTTTCACTATCAGTTCTTAACAGCTGATACTTCTTGAACAAAATGCATTACACGTATATATTTAAATTACCTACATAATCTAAGCTAAAAAGCATTTAGCGAGAAATAAAAAGGCTTATCACTTATTATTATAGATGATCAGACTTGTGTACCCTTTCCGACTGAAACATTTATTGTTTCCCTGGGATTCGAACCCGGAACCTATCACGCTTAACGTTAACCGTCTAACTCGAGATGCGATCAGTTTTAAATTAACTCAAAACTAAAACTCAAACCATTTATTTCACAAGACAGAATAAATAACTTAAATAATTAACATTTATAAAAAAAAGTTAAAGAAGAAAAAACAAAAAAATAGAAACTTGGACGAGTGCTTGTGAAATGGGGAAAAGCACTCGGCATGTGCTTCACCAATCACCACCCAGAGTAGAGGAGAAGCGCCGGTTTTCAGTGCCCCCCGGGGAGAGGTGACAACAACTACAAACTTTTAGTGAACTAAACTAAACTAAAATTAGAACTGAATATAAAAAAGTTGGCTTAATATTACTTTGTTAATACGCGATAGCTTTAATAAATAAATAAAAATTTAAATAACATTCAGGTCGGATCTTGTTTTTTCTTTTAGATTATTAAATTTAAACACATTGGCTGGAAATTACTGAAAATTTGGACTTGAAATTGTTTTTTTTTTCATCCTTATGACTCATTAAGTCACTCTATGATTTTTATATAGTTATAAACATTATATGTAAGTACTTCCAAAATAGAATGTTACCTAAATACATATTGTGTCTAATTCTAAGAAGATATGTCCATGATAATCACATTAGACTCGGCTTGTAAGGCTATGCAGAAATAGTAGAATTTGTACTATATTCTAATTGATTCTAATATGATTATTCTTACAACCGCTTCCAATGGTTAAGTGTAAAGCCCACCATAGTCGCTAGTCTCTCTATGTATATTTATTAAAAATATTTCAAACATGAAATAAATCACAAAATTAGTTTTCAAAAAATTAAATATGTTCCTATACTTTGACTAAATACACTGTTAGAAACTAAATTCGTAACTACATATTAAGTAATTGCTAAATAAAACACTTTTCACGGTTGAAAACGTGAAATATATTAGTAAACTTATCTTTCTACTACTCGCATTTCATTTTAATAAAGTTACTATTTTGGTAGATAAAAGATAAAATTGATTACCTTTAAAATAACACCTATAAAAAACGTGTTAAACTTGTTCTTAAGATTTTTAAACGGCTTAAAACTAAGCGCTAGCCTGTCTGCTCTGCGAAAGATCCTTGTCCTGATCCTTGTCTGTCCACCCACACGGATCAGTCACTAAGCTAAAAGGATTTACCTAATTCAATCTGACGGGCTTGACGAGAAAAAAAAGAAAAAAACTTACATTGACAGCGCTGCGCCTTACGACATCGTTAAATCCCGTCCGCCTGATAAAGATCTGTGACACCTTCGCATTTAAAAAGTATAAAAATAAAAAACGGCCAGAACCCACCTGGGCTACTGTATTCAAATGTACCTTTTTTCCGACGGAACCCCGCGGTCTTTCGGGAAACTACCCCCAAAATGTGTGAGGTCGTTGGATTACTTCAACAGTTTTTGTGCTAGAAGGTGAATGACACTGTTGTTTTGTGGGTCACCCGAATGACTTATTTGATGATATCGCAAGCGTATTATGTTTATTCGTAAAAACTACGTCACTTGGAACGTTCGCGTCAGTTGGTAGTTGAATAAAAACGAAAATAGGCTTACTAATATATTTCGACTTTTAATCCGTTAAAACTGTTTTATTTAAATATGTGCCAATCGCATAAACAACAGACAATATTATGTAGGTACCGAGTTGCCCAATGCAATAAGCAGTAAATTTTTTACTTCAATTGTTTTCGTTTGAGCTCTTTTTCAAATTTTGAATCCTTTGTCAAATCGCGATTCACTAAGACAAGGCTACAACTCATTAAAGGAACGAACGAATGATTTTGATCCTGGAACCATTCGATCGTGCTAATGTTAAGATTTTTTTAGTTCACTCAATCGCGAACGACACTTACAAGACAATGTAACGCGCCTCTCCCATTATTGTTGCATCGATCTCGGTAGCCACATTGTATTCAAATTTTCAGAATTTAAATACAAACCCGCGACCATAATATAGAGTATTATAACTTATAAGCACTGCGTCCGGCAGCGAACATTTTCAACGATATCTTACTCACTGTGCAAATAAACGTAAATAAAACTTATGCTCCCGTCGACTTACAATTATTACCTAAATGACTAAAGTTTGTCTAATTTTAAAAATAGCAAGGACGGGATTTGAATGTATTATCTCATATTCCAACTTAGAATATTTTCTAAGTGTAATGAAGCTATCACAAATAGTTACCAAATTGTTTACTAAAGGTAATCCATACACTTTTGAAAAACTATGATTACTTATGATTAGTTTTAAACTTCGTAAAAACTTTTTTAGTACCTCCATATGATCGCGGTGGTTTCAAAATTCTATATCATAATTTCAGGCATTCCGAATGTAACTTGTACTGGAACTTTAAAACGCTGCGTTTCTCCGCACAGTGAGTTTGAAAGATGATAACTGATAATAACTTTACCTAAAGTAATATGTTAAAAGTCAACGTTCAGACCGTGATGTGCCATTGTCCACACTTCCGTCTTAACTCAGTGCTCAATCTTGGGTCAAACTAACGCATCTTAAATCTTGGAGGAATATTTTGGTTGGTTTTTTTTAAATAGTTGGAGTAAAATTAGATTTTCTAGGACAAAAATAATTTAAAACATGTTTGAAAACTAATAATTTTCACATATCGCACATTACGCAAGTGTAAAGATTGAAATTACATTGCGCGAGAGGTGCATGTATCAATAAGATGAAAAATTTCGACGATGACGTGTAGGACTCGGTAGCTTAATTGGTTAGGGCAACAGCGCGCCACGCTGAGAATGCCGGTTCAAGCACTGCCCGTGTCGTAAATTTTTTCAATATTTAATTTTTTCAAAAGCATGTTTCTTGGTTTTAATTTAATACTAGCTGTGTCAGTGACTTCGGCCGCGTAGAATTTTGGACATCAAAATTTTATTTTGCAAACCTCCTCTTCATCTTTATAAACTTAAGCTATTACCCACCATGTCGGTCGTGTCGGTAGCGTCGTGGACTTTTTTTAGATCATTTAGAGAGAAATTATGCTTTTATACATTATTTTCGGGTATCTTGAACCGTTTCTGTAGCGTACGCCTAAAAAAAAGTTTAAAAGTCTATATAATTGAAAATATGTACTCAGCGTTAAATCTAGTCAACTACCGTTAAACTAACATTTAACATTTGTCAATGTAAACAAGCAATTAAACATTCAAGCTACACCCTTACAAGTGTCATGTAACAAAAGACACACATTTCATTTCGACCCCTTACCAGTGACAAATTGTGTCATCGGCCGAAATCGATTGAGACCATTTCAAATGAAATGAACTTATGAAGGAGTTCAGATATTGAATTTTTGAATAGGGGAACAGGTGTATAAAATTGAAACTTACTATAAAAATCAATTATTCCTTTAGAACTCGAAGTCTAAGTGAAAAGAACACAAATTCGTATTTCTAAACTATGGCATAAGCTCAACAGTGTGCACTTGTCTTGTGACATAACTCTTTGATGTTTCTGGATTATTTTTAACAAGATATAAAATATAAAGAATACTTTTTTTAAACAATTTAAAAGGTAAAAGGTTTCGTTAATACGTTAAAGCTTAAGTTTAAGGACAACTATAATAATAACATTTACACAACCTAAAATAATTTATACGAAAAAAAATTAACACTATTTGTTTGATTAGTTGTTAAATTAGAATGAATTATTATTCTCTAGGTAGGTAGCTCTTCCTAAAGAAGATTTAAGAATATTAGATAGAAGAGGAAATAAAAACTGCATTTTATTGCTTTAAATTATCCTTTATTTCAAGAAGCTCCTTTAGCGTTCACTCAAATATAAAATTACAATTATTTACCATTTCATTGTAATGCCCCCTCTAATCTCGGCAAATCTAATCATACATCATCCGCGGCGCATCTGTGTTGCTATCAAACGAACATTTATAAAGTCGCCGGTGTCGACCAACAATACCAGTTGGTGTCCCTAACATTGAAAAATCCGTAGCTATATCAGGAGAAAAAACGCCGCGTTTTTAGTAAAGTAGGCTTAAGTTTTGTCCCCCTATGCTACTACTGAGTTTATCATGCAGCCTTACTCGCTTATATTATAGTTTAATTTTAACTTCATTTAAAGTTTATTATGAATAAGAAAAACGCTGCGTTTTTTGTAATAATTACATGTACCGACGATGTTAATGTGTAATCCTCACTCTTAAGTACAGTAAATCAATCCAAAATCTTGTGATATGACTAATACTGTGTTTTATATATGGGATTATTATTATATTATTATTGACAATCTAATATTAGTACATAATGAAGACTCCGTGAAGCGTTGTTATTTAAGCAGGTTATCTAAAACTACAGACAATACTAAAATAATCGTTATAGTTTTCTTTCAAGTATTTTATTAAACAAAAATAATTTTTGCATAATCAGATTAAAGTCAGTCACTTTGGCCATCTATCGTCATATTGTACGGCCATATGTTTTCGAAGTACTTGACAGTTAGGGATTTGGGGAATTAAATGACATTTTTAACGTGTTACCATTTGGCAAGGTCTTGTAATGTACTTTATTGTTTTTAAATATTGTCCTATATATTTATTCATTTATAATATATTCAAGAACCATTGTCCAAATTATCTACGTTGAACCGGTTTCTATATATATATATTGTTCATAACAGAAGATGATGTACAAGCATGGTTTACTCGATGAAAGATGAAAAACCTTTGCCATATTATCTAAACAAGATAAGAAAGCCTAAATCTGAACCTAAGAGCCACCCATTCAATATTCCGATTTCAGTATGTTAAAAAAAGTACAAATTGCGCGTTGGACCCGGTGGGAGTCGAACCCACGATCCGTCTATTACAAGCCATAAATACCATTGAACTACCGCGTCTGATTTATTCTAAGATAAAATATATCCTCCTCTAAGACAAAAATTCTACGTCGGCTGATACTTTTTTATTCAGGGGTAACAACCCTTCTTTTAAGGGGCAAACGCCCCGTCCCATCAAAATAGTGAGTGTTAAAAAGACACCCATTGTGTGACAATGTATGGCTTCTTAACCCGAAACTAAATGGGTACAATTTGAAAGCCAAAATTATACGTAATGGTGTTGTGTTGAGCTTTTGTTCAGTTAAATAGAGCCGAGATTGAAAAATTGCATATTTTTTGTTCCTTTCTGCCAATTACAGTGTGCGATTGGTTTGTAATTGACATGGCAATAATTATAGTTTCAACAAACTTGCTTAAAAGTTTCGTGGTCGTCGTCGTAAAAACTAAACACAAATGTTCATATACTTAATCACTTATGTATGTCAAAGAATACAATATTGCCATTATCATACATTATAACCCATTAAAAACACTATATTAAAAAAACATAAGCAAGAGGACATTGTTCTATAAGGACCCAGCCTTTGGAGACCCTCAACGTCTTGTCTCCTGTGACCGCGGCTGCTGCAAAGCACCCGAAAAGTCAGGTCGTAGTTGAGAATAAGTTAATCATTATTATGTTTTGTGTTTTAAACTATTATTTGTTTAATTTAAGAATGATTTTACTATTAATATATATGATATCATATATATATATATATATATCTTGTTAAATTAAGTTTGTTGGTAGTGTTTGAAAAACTTTTCTATATTCCACATGTTTGACATTATATACGTAGGTATAAATGTAGGTACAGTTGCTCTAGCATCAGCACGGAACGCTTTGGATACCGGTTCAAACCACCTGTATCGTATTTTTTGTATGAAAATAGATTTTTCACTTGAACAAAAATTAATTTAACAACACGACACTAAGATTACAATCCTTTTATATTTTGAGGTAAAATAAATGCCTTCTAATGGTAATTAAAGGAGTACACAGTCTAATTTCCACACAATGGGACATAAAAGTTGTATAGCCGATACGGAATTGAGCAGTAACAAGTAATCCGCAATATAAAACATATCAATATCGCAACAGTTGTTCTCAATGTTCGCACCGTACCCTCCAGGGTGTGCTCAGATGGAAAATGTGGCCAGTTGGCATATGCCCACAACTGCGCGATTACTGATGCACTGGGCTATTCATTTTGCTTTAGCATTTCTGTTTTTATGGTAGACTAGAGCAAGGGAACCATCCAAAAGTTACGTATGCAGTCTAAATACACTATTGTTGCCCTTTAAATAAGAAACAGTAAGGTTTAAAACGCGATATATATTAGCTAAATATGTTTACTTCACTAAAACTCTATGGTTTGAAATCGGCCATATTTGTTGTGGTCTTTTGGCAAGTTAGAAAATAGGGACTATAAATGTAAGGTTAAGGTTAAGGTCCTGGCTTCGAATCCCGAGGAAACAATAAAAAAGGCATAGAAGTGTGAAATACTCCACTTGTAAATAAAAATGAATTTCTCAAATGCCAGCGGAAGTATCTATAGGTCTACTAAGCAAAGGATTGCTTTTTTTGTATGAACACGAAACCAACAACAATCGGGATCTTAACAACTTTTTAAATTTAATGGCTTAAAACTCGAAATATACTTGTAAATTTTGTACCAAAACAGCCATGGCCACGATTGCTGCTGGCCAGAATTCAAAGACAATAACATTTTTCACATTTTAAACCAAAGAAAACATTTATTTTATCTCTTCTAGTTGCGGGCTTACAGACAAAGAAAAGTATTTTCATTTTAGATAGAATTTATTATACTCACTTACTATATACACTGTTATTACTATTGTTAGTTTTTTTTTTGATAGATTACTTGATGAAATGTGAATACCCCTGCTATATGTCATCATCGAAAAGATACGCTGCCGATCTGTTTTGGCTTTATATTTGGATATCTACAGACTGAAACCGACACGCGATGGCCGTTGTATCAATGGACGGTGGTTTGTGACCCTGGCGGAACTTACAATAGTCCTACCAGCCATCTAATATCCACACCGAAATGTTTCAGAATTGTGCACTTATTTAGGAACATGGTACACTCGGTGGGAATCGAACCGCCGAGCTCGTCGCACTATCCTTTACCTACCATTTACACTGTAAATCCGGATAAGACGATGAATAAACAAGCGCAGTGGAATATGAAAATTATGAGGTTCTAAATTCAAACGTTCGAATCGCCTCTTTCAGATTGGCTGCGATAAGAGGGTAGGGAGGTTATTGTTACTAAATCTGCCAGTATCGAGATAACGCGCGAAGGGTGCGGACGCCTGCAACGTTCGTAGATAAGCCGTAATGCGACGTAGGGGAAATTTCAAATGGAATTGACTTTATGACGGATTTAATCGTCGGGATAGGAATTTATCGCGTTGAGTAGAAGCGTTTATTTTTGAAAACATTCATATTTTTTGTGCATGATGGCACCATATAAATTGAAAATCGATTTTAAATTGAAAAATACGACTCGGGCAGGACTTGAACCGGTATCGCCAGCGTTTCGTGCTGTTGCTCTAACCAATTGAGCTACCTTGTCCTACATGTCATCGTCGGATTTTAAAACTATTGATAACGTGTTTGATAGCGTAATTTCAACCTTAACTTTTGCGAATTAAGGTTCAATGTCTCATGCGTTGCAGCTTAAGGAAATCATTGACGATGAAATTACGAGTGTAACGTTTGAAGACTTTAATATTATTCACTTGCACATGATGGCATTCATTCACACTCGAACGTGGAAAGGCAAAATAGTTAGACAGCACATCTAGTATAATTATGACTAATGTATTTCACCTTTTCAGTATCAATTAATATAAATTAAATATTATTAGGATTTTAAAACATTCGGGACTCAAACCAAGAACTATATTCGTGGTTTTAACTCCGTCATTGTTTTTAATCAATTATGTCTTAAAACATTCTCAACTTAGTTGTATACGATATTGTCGTTTCCTATGGACCTGGTAAATACCTTTCCCAGTGAGCTGATTTATTACTCACTAGCCTTATTTAAAACCTCTGTCCGTCCGTCAATCATAAACAGGATATATGGACAAAAACAATCAGTGATTGATTGATGATAGCTGCGAAGCTTCATTCACTATTCTTGACCCCGAACTATCTAAAGGTGGTGACTGCACCATTATTTTCTTTTCTCATGCGTACATATTATTTTTTATAAAAGGCTGATAACGAAAAGGCTTTGCTAAGTACTATCATACATAAATGTTATTTTAAATGTATTCCATTTTTATCCATTGCAACCATCGATACGACTATCACGTCATACACGATGCCTTGCTTTAGGCACGAGAAGCCCCAGATTTGAATCTCTGATATAGACGAATAAAAGACAGTAAACGAGCCCAGACGTATATCTACTTGCTACCAGATTCACATGAAATAAAAAACAAGTTAAGAGAAGAATTAATTATTCTAGTTAATAATATTTCAATTAAACAGATTTTAAATTATCTTGAATTTTGTGGACATACAAATACAATACCATTTAAAAACATTTTTTTAAACCGTTATAACGGTTTTTTATCTAACTCTCTCTGTGACTACCTCCATAGTACTATAGTTGAACGGGTTGCCTAGCAACGCGTTAAGCTTAAGAATTTCCGAATAAACAATTATTAATATCAATTGCGTAAGAGTCAGGATAAAGTAGGTACCTGTAAATAAAATCAATCATAGAAAGTCCTAGAAATGTCTTAACGTGGTAACTTTGAAAACTTTTATATTTTTCACATGTTATTGGACAATGGAGTTTTACATACACTAAAGAGATGTAAAATATTTGGATTAAAACACTTTAACGGTTTAAAACGCGATAGCCGTGGTCACGGGTCTCCCCGTGACCACGGCTGCTGCAAAGCATCCGAATCGTCGGGCCGAGGTTAAGAATCGTTTTCAAATCAGTTTAACTAATATATCGCGTTTTAAACCGTTAAAGTGTTTTATTTAAATGTGTACTACTCGCGTAAACTATAGACAGTATTTAAAATTGGATTACTCGCAGGATAGGTACGGTTGCTCAATTGGTCACAGCACGGAACGCAGTGGACGCTGGTTCAAGTCCCGCCCGTGTCGTTATTCTTTTCAACCTAATTTCAATTTTTAATTTACATACACTTGTAATTAAGAAGAATAAATTGAATTCATCTTAATACGCAATATAAAATGTGGCGAAAGTTAGGATTTTGTCCCCTTAAACTTTTTACACTTGCTATATGTTTGCGTCACTAAATAGGATAACTACTTTTGAGTTCGTCATAAAAACAGTAACTTTTCTTATAACAATAATTCCAGTGATACACCTAATAGGAATTTGCCCAGTGAAAATTGCAAATGAGAAAAGCCCTAATGTGACGAGGGGGATGGAAAATGTATTTTCGTCAATGAGCCTCTTGAAAATAAAATGTAACGACTAGCTCTCTGACTAAGATCGAAGGCAGTTTGTACTAGCTGCTTTTGTCCATTAATTTATTGTGTTTGAATGATTATTATTTTGACATTTTAATACACATCTTAGTTTCAACAACCTCATTTGTATTTAAATAGAAATTTAAAGAAATTTAATGGCGTACGGAAAGGGGTAGTTTAATTTATCGGTACTATTTCTATATTAAATTTATTAAAACTAAAATAAATTTTATATTTATAGACTTACATTATATGAAAATCCACAGATTGAGACCAAAATAATACTTCACGACTTTTTCATCTGTGGACGGTAGTTCGTAACCCGGACGAAATTTTCTATATTCCTGCCACCCATTTAATATGCAGAACTCCAACATGCTTAGAAAAAAAAATAGACTAGAAAAGTGTTGGACGCGGTGGGGATCGTACCCAGCTCGTAAAAGTAAAATCTATTAATTGACACCTGTGATGACAAACCAGTATTAATTTACAATTTCAGATCATACATGACCCTAATATCGCCATTAATAAACTTAGAACAGAGGGCGATCGCCCCTACATCATAAATCTACGGCATTAAAACACCACCCATTAGGAAGGAATTGGCATAAAATGCCTTAAACATGTGTCCAACGGCGACCTGTCATCGGGGTTGCCAGCACAATGCGCTACAATAGTTAAGAATTATAATTTTTTCTGTTGGCAACACAGCGACAGACGCGCGCAGCGGGGCGCAACCACGCCTCTCTCTGTTGCCGATTTGTTTTGTACTCAATTCATATCAAGATTATTAGAATAGATAGTGCACTTATTTCAAGTAGTGTATCTATTTTTTAACACATACTTTATTAACACTTGTCTTTGATAGAGTAACTTTATTACTATGATACCAAAATGCATGATAACTTAAAGCTATCGAAGTAACTTTAGGGTCTTATCGATTGTGGTCTATCTAATATATTTTTTAAAATAATGATATTAACAGTGCTTTCAGACCAAAGTCCTTCTTAATAAGACGATGATGGCTTTCACGATTCTTACTTCATTTTCATACTCTACATTATACATTTTATCAAGGTAAGTATGGTTTGTAATGCACTTGACTGGTATATACAAATTAAATAAAACATCGTTAACGGTTTAAAACAAGAACACCCTTCAAAGATATTCCCCGTCCACCGCATCTGCAAAGCATCCGAAACATAGATCGGATTTATTGACTTTTGTTAGGTATATAGTTTACATAATTAAAACTTTAAGCAGCACAGTCTTCGACTATGCGAAAATTGGCTGACGTAATTCAGGAACGATCTCCATCTTCTAATGATGATATCCACTCGTGATGACGAAACTGCGAGAACCATTTCTCAATTACGACGACGGAACAGCTTGAAAACCCAAATAGCTTTACAAAATCACCGCATAACATAAATTATATTGTTTTTTTACAATTAAACACATGTTGACATATGGAAGTTAGAACATCTGATTTCTGTATACTCTTTGATAACTAGTAAGGCGTAGTCTATACCACAATGAACAAGGGCGCTCAAGGACTGTTTTGTTGAATTAGAATAAATAATTAGCCCATTTTAGATTAGTAACGTCCGACAATAGCAGACGATATCTTGAATCAAAATAATATGACTGTGTTAACTAAGTAAATAAAAAGAACAAAATTTTACCTACCGAATTACTTAGGAAGCGAGTTATAATTATAAGTATATTCTACAACACAAAGTGAACGTTTAGTTTTGCAAAAAAGTAGCTAATATCAATAGGTACAAATTTTGGATTATTAAATCATTACTGACAGTCAACGAAATACTTAAAAAAAAAAAAAAAAAAAAAAAAAAAAAAAAAAAAAAAAAAAAAAAAAAAAAAAAAAAAAAAAAAAAAAAAAAAAAAAAAAAAAAAAAAAAAAAAAAAAAAAAAAAAAAGGGGGGGGGGGGGGGGGGGGGGGGGGGGGGGGGGGGGGGGGGGGGGGGGGGGGGGGGGGGGGGGGGGGGGGGGGGGGGGGGGGGGGGGGGGGGGGGGGGGGGGGGGGGGGGGGGGGGGGGGGGGGGGGGGGGGGGGGGGGGGGGGGGGGGGGGGGGGGGGGGGGGGGGGGGGGGGGGGGGGGGGGGGGGGGGGGGGGGGGGGGGGGGGGGGGGGGGGGGGGGGGGGGGGGGGGGGGGGGGGGGGGGGGGGGGGGGGGGGGGGGGGGGGGGGGGGGGGGGGGGGGGGGGGGGGGGGGGGGGGGGGGGGGGGGGGGGGGGGGGGGGGGGGGGGGGGGGGGGGGGGGGGGGGGGGGGGGGGGGGGGGGGGGGGGGGGGGGGGGGGGGGGGGGGGGGGGGGGGGGGGGGGGGGGGGGGGGGGGGGGGGGGGGGGGGGGGGGGGGGGGGGGGGGGGGGGGGGGGGGGGGGGGGGGGGGGGGGGGGGGGGGGGGGGGGGGGGGGGGGGGGGGGGGGGGGGGGGGGGGGGGGGGGGGGGGGGGGGGGGGGGGGGGGGGGGGGGAGGGGAGGGGGGGGGGGGGGGGGGGGGGGGGGGGGGGGGCCCCCCCCCCCCCCCCCCCGGGGGGGGGGGGGGGGGGGGGGGGGGGGGGGGGGGGGGGGGGGGGGGGGGGGGGGGGGGGGGGGGGGGGGGGGGGGGGGGGGGGGGGGGGGGGGGGGGGGGGGGGGGGGGGGGGGGGGGCCCCCGCCGCCCCGGGGGGGGGGCGGCCCCCCCCCCCCCCCCCCCCCCCCCCCCCCCCCGGGGGGGGGGGGGGGGGGGGGGGGGGGGGGGGGGGGGGGGGGGGGGGGGGGGGGGGGGGGGGGGGGGGGGGGGCGGCGGGGGGGGGGGGGGGGGGGGGGGGGGGGGGGGGGGGGGGGGGGGCCCGGGGGGGGGGGGGGGGGGGGGGGGGGGGGGGGGGGGGGGGGGGGGGGGGCGCCCCCCCCGGGCGGGGGGGGGCGGGGGGGGGGGGGGGGGGGGGGGGGGGGGGGGGGGGGAAAAAACCCCCCCCCCCCCCCCGGGGGGGGGGCCCCCCCCCGCGGGGGGGCCCCCCCCCCCCCCCCCCCGCCCCCCCCCCCCCCCCCCGCGGGGGGGGGGGGGGGGGGGGGGGGGGGGGGGGGGGGGGGGGGGGGGGAAAAAAACCCCCCGGGGGGGGGGGGGGGGGGGGGGCCCCCCCCCCCCCCCCCCGGGGGGCCCCCCGGGAACCCCCGGGGGCCCCCCCAACCCCCCCCCCCCCGGGGGGGGGGCCCCCGGGGGCCGGGGGGGGGGGGGGCGGGCCGGCGGGCCCCCCCCCCCCCCCGGGGGGGGGGGGGGGGGGGGGGGGGGGGATTTTTTCTTTGGGGGGGGGGGGCCCCCCCCCCCCTTGTTCCCCCGGGCCCCGGGGGGGGGGGGGGGCCCCCGGGGGGGGGGGGGGGGGTAAAAAATCTTTTTCAAAAAAGTTTAACTAATATATCGCGTTTTAAACCGTTAAAGTGTTTTTTTTAAACGAAATACTTGTCTAATTTAGTCACGTTATAGTCTATATATTTTTCACACATAAGTTGCAAAAAATATATATACATACCAACCTAGAACAACGTCACTGTATGCGCATGTCCGTGGAGTTATTTTTCGTGATAGAAGAGCAAAGGGTGCAAACGCCCAAGGCCTATAACATGTAATAAAGATGCGCGGTCGACCTTTTTCCTAGACGGAATTACATATTACTATCAACTATTTAATGGGCAGATTTTCCACACAGGGGGTAAACAGCACCACGGAGCAGCATTTGTTTAACAAAAATTCTGCAGCCTTTGGAAATCGAATCCTCTACACGTTGATTAGTAACCATTGATACCACTGAACCAAAAGATTGTGCGTCATGAATGTTTTTCAACGGAAAATACTTTCTCAATCATGTATAACACTTATAGTCATGTTTTGTAACATCTGTTAATATTTTGCAATAACGTATAACAGATAACAGCAGGGTGCTAAGCACTCTTAACAAAATGAAATTATCGTAATCGTCATTCAGCTCTAGTGGCACTTCTAGATATTTGCAACAGATGAGCCCTAGATCTCGCAAATAAAAGGGTGTGACAGGGAACAAAATGTTTTAATAGTTCAGTGAGAAAACACATACTACACCTTATCATATAATAGATGAAATTAAAACTAACCCAACTGTTAGAGTGATAAATTCTTATAAGATGCACAGGTTGTGTTACGTAACGCGTTACGATGCCAGTCTGGCTTCGAATTGCAGAATTAAAGTTCAAATTAGGTTAGTTAATTTAAATAATTTTTTACTACTTATTAAGATTGACCTGATAGTGATAAATAACTTTTATACCATGTTATAGACACACAGACTTTTGACTGCAAAAAATAATAAACCATTTTCTCTCAAAGACTTTCCAGATCAAAACTAGAGTGATGTAAAAACCTGAATAAATACAAATACAATTATTATTTACTGTCACAAAAGAAAACAACAATAAAATATAAAATTGATGGAAATTAAGGACAAACGGCGAATAAATACTTTTTTATTTATAAAAGAAAATGGCTATGGGCAATTTGTAATTGGCAATTTTTATCAGTATAACGCACGTTCTCGAATAATTCACAGACCTTATATGTCATTGAGATTGTCATTTGTTTTTTCATTGGCCAATCAAGGTGGTCAAAACCAACAGCATCCAATATATTATATATTTTATTTCTTTAATTCTAGTGACTAATATACGACTTAAGTCGAATTGTTACTAACCAAACTAACAGTAAAAAAAAAATGCGACTCGAACAGCGTTCCGTGCTGTTGCTCAAGTCCTGTCCGAGGCGCAATTTTTTTTTTCAATTTATAATTTTTTATTTATATAGTGCCATCATGTGCAAAATTTAATATTTTCAAAATTACCCAGTCATTATATTGAAAAAATGGATGAATAGTCTGTCGAACACATTATTGGTATGGCGCATAAATAATAAAAAACATGAGGAATACTGAATAAGGTATTTTCAGATGAAGTATCAATTCGCAGAGCAAATATTGACTCGATCATATCTGAATATGCCTATAAGCCCTCCTCAAACATTGTCAAGCGGAGAGGACGTGACCTCGTTGTGTTCAGCGCATAACTTGGGTTTCTATCACGATTCACCTATTTTGGCTTGTTCTAATGTTGTATACCCTAGAAAAAATTTAAATCAAAAACATCATCAATTATTCCTGTAGCTAGATACACTTATAAACGTCAAAACATTTAAAAATTAAATACTCTAAATTAACATTCACTACCAGTTCCCAAATTAAGGGCGTAGGACTAACGAGAAGAACTGGCAAGAAACTCGCCGGCACTCCTTTTATCGTCAAGTGTTTGTTGCAATCCTTACGCACTTAATGTGACACCTTTTTCCTTGTTAGAGCGGGTTCTCAAAATGACTTTTTTACTATATTTAACTATTGATTTACGTTATAATAACCATTTTTGCCGTTTTGGGATTTTCGTAAACTTTTATTACCTCGGTAAAAACCTTGCGTGTCTTTACATGGCCAGGCAAAATTGCGTTTTCTTATCTGTTTTATTTATTGACAAGAAGTTTAGTTTACTGTCCATTTAAATCCATTTATTGTTGTCAGAGCTGTGATCAGCTAAGCCTCTGTGTCTACTGGCGTAAACTGCATACAGTATTTAATGAACTATGACGGAGGTAGACAATTCTAAATTTTTTGTGTTAATATGGAAGAATACCCAAAACTTTAGTTCACTTTTCTTTTATTCAATTCTGTTTTGTACTGAAGTTTAGAATGGATATTGTGCACGTTAACAATTTCCTTGTCAAAACATATCGCGGCCAAGGTGTTACACAAGACTGAGTTCGCGTGACACACCCGTGGGATATGCAAATAGAAGCACTAGAATTGCGAATTTATAATTTAAACCCGACCTAGCTTACCGAATTTCAACCCCCAAGCCGCATTGACGTTCCGCGAACCCCACTTTTGCGCGCGACGTGTATGCGCCATCTAATCTCGTTCACGTGTACGCCACGCGTTCGTCTCCTGCACGCGACAACTGAAGCACAATCAGCTTTATACGTACATTACTAGTAAAATTTCCATTAGAGAAAATTCGCCCTTATCGTTGGTAGGAATGGGTCATATTGGGTTGTTACATTTTGGCGTTTAAAATAGGGTTTTAATAAAAAAGCGTAACCTTTATCTTAACTGATTGGATAATCTGTGCTCAAGCGTCATAGTATAACCGTATCGGAAACAGAAATCTAAGCTTCGACATCCTGATTAAGTTTTCTGGTGTGGGGTGTTGTGAGGAGGAAATTATAGTCATTTTTAGATGTCAGAATTCGTGTCCATTGTTGGCGGAGTTTTTGGGGAAAACGGTAGAAAATTGGCATTCATGATAATTATTGGCTTTGTGGCGTGGGCGGGGACGATCGGAATAGAGTTACGGATTTTTAGATTAACTGTATTTGGTTACTTGATTGTTTGATTGTATACTTTGTGTAATCATTAATAATACTACCTGTTTAATATTCAGATATGAAAAAGTACAAATTTTTATAAAGCTTGAAGATTTTTTATGAAAGGAGGACTGCACCGAGCCATGAACTCCAGTAAAAAGGAAAAAAATGAGAAATTTATTCATCATTATGGGTTTTCGTGTATGAAAGAATGATTCCTCGTTTAATGGTCCTTCCACACCGGTATATGCCTATCTTTAAAGATTAACTTGCAAGAACGACAAGGACGCGGGCCCTGTTGTGGGTAACAGCTCAAAATGAATAGAGTTGAACAGGGGTTTTGCAAAAATAAATATTGCTATCCAAAATAGTTATTCCACGCGTACTAAGTCGCGTGACTCAGTTAGTAATTAATAATACTATGTACATATTTAGTAGATTTTCCAAAATATAGAAGTAGTATAGTGGCTCCATACAAAGCTTGAATAATCGTAGAAATTACAATCTTACAATAATATAGATGTTAAGTAGGTTGACCCTTGCATAGAAATGAGACGACAGGGTTGCTCATTCATTAAAATTCATAGAGTATAGATATCGCCCGCACCGGGAAGGCGAAAAGCGAGGGAAAATAAATAGTCGTTTTTCCTTTCATAGTATTAGATAACATTTAATTTATGTATAACATAAAAGAAACGGTACATATAATATTTAATTAACTATAACCAACCAAGTGAGGAGGTCTATATTTTATTTTTGTCTGATTTCCCTCAGGCAATACTAATAAAATATAAACTTAAAAAAAACATTCTTACGTATAATCTACGCACGTTTGGACTTTTTTACGTTGGGATGTTTCCATCATAACTTCTAAAAACACGTAATTTACCGACGATTTGCTGCAGTGCTTCATAAAAGCCCATTTACTCGAGCATTAGCAAACACGGCGTAAAAAATAAATGAACAGTAAACAGTGGCGATAGCTGGTAAACACACTTGTGCCCGGTCTGTGCACGGGGACAAATAAATCAGGACTTGATCGGCACTGGCGCGGGGCGAAGTCTCCAGAGGCTTAACTGGCGACAACGAAACGGTGGATGCGGTAATTCTACGTATACACATTTTAATTAAATAAAATAACGAAATAAAAGTATACCTTTTAAAAAGACAATAGTACGTTATTACTTTAAATTATATAAACGCTTGTAACGAGATTTGAGTACTTGGTAAAATATTAAATAACGTTATATTATTAATTTATTTTTTACTAAACAAGTTTTTTTTAAGATAGAGAAGAACAGACCAGATTGGGGTTCATTTGATGGGGGGGGGGGGATACAAGTATGGCCGGGGAGCCATATATCATCAAAACAGGACGTGCTGTTGACCTATTTTGGCTTTGGATATTCGGAAATCCACTCAAAGCGAAACGCGATAAGACGTCCACGCTTTTTCATCTCTGGACGGTGGTTCGAGACCCGGACGGAATTTCGATATTCCTACCACTCATTGAATATCCAGATGTCCAGACGAAGTCTAACATGTTTTTGAAAAAATATAAATTGATAAATTAGAAAAGCAATTAGTATTATGACCGGCAATTCCTGGATTCCAGTTCTAGCGACACTCAAAAAATATGCAACGCGAGATCTGATCACTTTAAATAAAATCACCGAAACGGACACAGAAATATGTCGTTCATAGAATATATTATGTAGGCCACGGGACAAGTTCGATTCCATGGACACCATTGTTCCTTATATTTTCCTTTTTCGTAGTTCGTTGTGAGCGTAGTGTTGAACGGAGGTGCCTCTAGGGATCGAAGCCCGGACCCATATTGCACTCATTTCATTATGTACATACGATTACTACGATCGGGGACATTTTGTGTTTACACGTGTCCCCAGATTTGTGGACTCAAATGTAATAAAATATTATTGTGTCTGTAAACAGACAGCGATTTAGTCGACTACACTACTTACGTCTTGAATACCTTTCGCATCTTATTGCACATGATGGCAATAGATAAAATAAAAATCGATTTTAGATTGAAAAAAAATTTAAGACAAAATTTTTAAAAATAAATTCATATCAAAAGTCTAATTAATTCGGTGATTTTTAAATATTTCCGAATTACTCGTAAATACATAAGTAGGAAATGTTTATTAATTCTTAAGAGTTTAAAAAATCTTGAATAAAATAGAAAAAAATTATGTATTTTTTTTTTTTATTTTTAGAGAGAATATATGTTTTATTTAGGTGAGACACCTCAGCCATATAAAATTTAAACACGATGCGCTGTCGGCCTATTTCGACTTTGTAGTACCTATATTCGGAGATTCACAAATTGAGACCGACATGAAATTAAATTTGACAGCGTTTCCATCTGTGAACGGTGGTTCGCAAACCGGAAGGAATTTGGACGTTTGGAAGTTTCAGAAAAATTATAAATTGATTAGAAACATCGTGGACCGAGTGGGGATCGAACCTGCGACCCATCGATTATTAGCTACCATTACTACTATTATACCAACGAGCCCATACGTCATATTTGAAGAAGAAATATTATATCTTGTGATATCGTCATGAGAGGTAGTTATCGCTGTAGCTTTGCCATGTATTATTTACATTGGGACCAGCTTAGTTACGCGGTTCAGTGGGCCATAATAACCTCGGGGAATACTCGACGCGTAGCTACTGACACCAAATTATAATCTACGCGACTAAATGTAGTGCAGGTTACATGCTATTAAAGCGAATAATATTCTGTCATTTTAAAAGTTATTGAGGTAAAACAAAATTCCAGAAATTATGTTTTATTAATTCACCTTTAATTATATACAACTTATTCTAGTAAGCTAATTTATTCGTCCGACAAAAATTCTAACTTTAACTGAACTACGGACTAAGGGACACTAAGGGATTTTTATAAACATGAGATATTCGTTTTATCTATTTCTTTGATATATTTATTTACTAGCACAGAACAATAAATTACATCATTTCAACAAGTGATCTCTTCCAGGCAATGCAGAATGAATGGAAAGTTTATGAAATAATGATATTTGCAGGGTGAATAAAACGAATTGTATAAAAAAAAACAAAGTTATACTTACACAACTTTAACAGGGTGAAATAAATGAGAAATGGATTAGTTTTACTCTGAATGCCGATTTACGGATAAAAAAATGATTTTTAATCCTTTTGCCTGGATTGTTACAACCACTATCTATCTAGATAGTTAAATTTAGGCGCACCCAAAACAGCCGAACGGTGTTTACAGACAGTGGCTCCATCTATCATGTTTAGGGGTATGAGTGTCGATTATACTATGTTCTTTACTCAACTACCTAGAGTCAGACTAATACGTAAATAGACCGTGTATTGTTAACATGTATTCTAAGAAAGCACCTCAAGTAAACAAGATCTCTTCTAGATATAAGTATATTTTTGATATATTTTGTTCAATACTGAATTTAAAAAAAAGATAGATAGATAAAGTCCGAGGCTTATAATATACGGAGCCGATATGGTTTGAGACTGGTAATTGGTTTATTTACATATTTGCTTTTTTTTTAAAACGCTTTCAAGGCAAAATATATTGCTTCTCTAGCTCGCCAAAAACATTGCAAAAGCTCACATCTTAAGATACATTTTTAGTTTGTCCAAGTACCTTAATTAGTTGTTTACTAACTGTAGCTTTAATATTAGAAATTGCTTTCCTTAGAAATTGTCTTTAGTTTACAACGCGAAACTTTTTCCTGCCCTTACGAAACATTCAAAACATTGCTTTCTTTTTTGTACAGTTAAATACAAAAATATATTGAACAAACTCAAAACTATGACATTCCTTCAGTAAACATGTTTCGAATATTTCCTTTTTCCGATGTGACGGTAATTCTAGCTGTTTTAGCCGAGTTGACAGGATAATAGCAGGTTAGTGAGGTTAGTGTGATATCGATCGGCGTCGAACTCGCTACCGCACGCAAGCTCGCCGCTAACCACTGTTTCTCGCGTCCTACGACGAGTGACGTGCGTCAAGCTAGTACAATCGGGAAGACAAATCGAAATGTTTTTAAAAAATTATAAAAATAGTGATACAACATTGACACTGAAAGAGGCAAGGAACTTTTGTTTAATAACACCTTCTCGCAGAACACAAACAAAAATAAAACATGCTAACTGTAGATGTGCAACGTGGGCAAAAATCTTAAATTTATATAATCTTAAAAATATTAGTACAAAACTACACACAAATTTTAAACTTACACAAAAAACTTTAAAGAAAGATTGCATAAAAAAATTTTAAACAACTTAAAAGAAAAAAAAAAAAAAAAAAAAAAAAAAAAAAAAAAAAAAAAAAAAAAAAAAAAAAAAAAGAAAAAAAAAAAAAAAAAAGCAAAAAAGTTCTCAAGGACGCCTGTTACCCAGAAAAATAAACGGACTTTTACACTTCAAACATTAAGTATATTATTTAATTAAAGAACTACTACGTTACATCACGTTAGTTACTTACGTAATCACTCTGCATATTTTAAAAATACAATAAAACTAATTTATATTTTCTACGCGACTGTCTTCTAAGTCTGAGGTTAATGTGAGTGACGTGCACGCGAGTCTTTCGCCCTCTCCGCCTAACGTGCTCCGTTCTAATACTTGCCATTTTCTAGCTATTTTGACTTTAATTTTAGATTTTATCTTTTCGAATTCCTTCGAACTAAAGAAACTGAAGGCACGAACCTAATTCTTAATAATATACCAGAATTGGTATAGTAGTGAAATTCCATTTCCCCCGTGCCAGGGCATTGAACACATGTCTGTGTCCGTTCTTTTACAGGCAAGTAGTTGATCAGACTTCTGTGCCCTGCCCGGCCGGAAAACATCTTTTGTCCATGGGATCCGAACCCAGGACCTGTCGCACTGAATGTATTGCATGTATGTCTTTTAAGATGTACTCACAAGTTTCATCGAATACTTAATTTAAAAATCGAAAAAATGCTCGACTCGGGTAGGACTTGAACCGACATTGTCAGCATTCCGTGCTGTTGCTCTACCAATTGAACTACCGAGTCCAACACCTCATCGTCGAATTTTTTTTAAATTGATACATGCATCTCTCGTGCAGTGGTAAGAGCAACAGCACGAAACGCTGACGATGCCGGTAGAAGTCCTGCCCGAGTAGAACATTTTTCGATTTTTAAATTATATACTTAGTCATTATGTACAATAACATGTGAAAAATATTAATGTTTTCAAAAGTTCATCGTTTTTATGGTAACTAAATTTACTTAGTCGAAATATTTTATATGGCAAAAGAGCGTTTTTCCATTTACATTACAAGTATGTGATTGTAAAACGAATCGAAAGGTAATATATTTTAAATAGGCCTCCATTATACTCAACAGTTTTCTCATTTTCTTTTTCACTTTTCCCGAAGGTTATCTCCGTGGAGTTCCCCTCCGTGTTAAGACGCGTTTATATTTCATTTCTTGGGGCGAGGAAAATAATTTTCCTCGAGCTTTGAACCTGCTTCGAGGAAAATAACAGGTTTCGAAAATCTAATTGGATTCACGATGAGTCTCGTCGTATCTTATTAAACTAAATGCGTAGATACTCGTATGAGAAAATATTGCTAATGAAAACTGCCTTCAGGAATGATATTGTTTTTCGATAGAAAATAAATAAGTTTGTAGATGTCTGACACAGTTCCTATTGGATAAAATACTAGCTGATCCAGAAAACGTTTTTTCCATGTTTGTAAGATTATTATTACTATGATAATTCAATTGTAACAAATAATTGGTAATTATGCATTTATTTCGACCAAATTTGATTTGGTACTATAAAAACTGTTCTTGCTAGTTCATCTTAGAAGATAGAATTATACTGTCACGGGCCTTTTTTTTTTATATTTCAAGAATAATTCATTCATACATAGTTTTTTTTTTATTTCTTCAACCGTGTTCGCAGCACACGCAACAGAATCGAGGGCTTCTGTTGCGACCACTGCGCGCATATGAACAATGAGTTTGATGAATAATTTTCCCGGCTTTTTCTCATTTACCTCTTCTTCGCTCCTATTGGACGCAGTCTGATCTTTTATAGCCTAAAGTCTTCCTCGGTGAATTTTATATCAGATATAAAGCTCAGAAATATTTAAACAACAACTGTATTCAATAAAATACTTATCACATACTAGTTGAAATAAAACAAAAGTCAATGTAAATATTATTTATTTCAAATACTATAAGTGCTTATGGTAACCAATGATACAATAAGACTCTTTTAACGTCACTTTACATAGAATCTATGACTTAAATTAGTTATAATATCACCATCTCTTGCCAACCGGTCGCCAGCGCAATTGTGAGCTTAGCCAAGTCTTTCGATACTCTCAATCTTAGCCTAAAAACTATCTACATACATTACTCTACCTTAAAGTTAAGAGGATACCCACAGAGGCAAACATCAAACATATTATACATAATACAGGTGAGCCATAGTTTTGTGTCTGCGTCAATATTTTATTCGATTCGATTCTAGTTATTCAAAAACTACGTCACACAATCATTGAAAATTAATAAATTACTTAATTATAAATATAACATCATTTCCCAAAAGGATTTTCGAGAAAACTGAGTCGATAAACGGAAGAGGGTAGTTTGTACTTATAGAATATTATTTCTATTTGCCTTAGGGTATCCACAATTATCCTAACCATCTATCTATACACAGAGGCACACAATACTTATTCCTAAGCGTCGTAAAATAACTTACCAAATCTATTGAAATTAAGACAAATTTATTTATCGTTCTCATAAAGCAGATAAGTTGGTGGAAACATTCGTTAATACAGTTAGGCATTGCAACGTTTTAGTTAAAAACTGTCATAGTCATTTATTGATAGTTTTAATTGTTAAATAATACCGTATTACGCTAGATTAGATTATAGGGTAGAATACATTTTAATTTATTAAAAACTTTGATAAAAAGAGATAAAAAACAAATGTTTTAAATGTCCTGCGCTCAAAAGTATGTTCTGGAGTTCACAATAAGGAAACCTTATATTTCCTGTTAATATGTCTAATGAGGGTGCATAGAAATCAACAATGATTTCATTATTTACAATTAAACCCAATAAGAGCATTCACTATTTATACTTATAATAAGTAAACAGAAATACAGGGTTATTTGTGCAAAACAAAAATTACATATAGGGTGCTGATTTTAACAATATTTTGGATATCAGATTGTATTTAAGCGAATCAGCTTAAATTACTTAAAATCAGTTAAAAGAAAAAAATAATAACTTTTAGGCATAACAATATTTCATTTCAACACATTCGAAAACTTATCCAATTATTTAAGAATATACGTATGCCGCAAAAGTCAATCCAAGAACTGAGTGTGAAGAAGTCTCATTTTTTTTAAAACACAAGGCAGAAAGCACTTAATTTAAAATTATATATATGTAAATACTAAAAATATACATATGTATATTTTTTCATTAGTGCCTTCTATTTGTAAAACTTTGTCCGTTCAATTCCTCTTCTAAAATAATACAGTGAACGATTCAACATCATTCCCTTTTTCCCACAGGGACTTCTGAATTAAAGGAGGCTACATTACAAAATGATTGCAAATGTAACGATTTGTTCCTATTTGTCTTTAAAAAAATTATCGCGGCTCAACCTTTACTGCGACATACATATTGAATGAATAACTTCGTCAATTTCAAGTCAATTATTTAATACTATAGGCGGCGATCCGACCAAACGTGACGTCACTAGCTTATTTATAGCTATTTTACAAAACATACTAACAATTGATTTTCCATTACAACACTCAAAAACAACTAAAATGCATTCAATGAATGAAGAATTGTATTAAGGTAAATGCACACGATTGCGAGTATAAAAAAATCAATTGTTAAGCCTCAAACAACTCGGTCACTATATGATTTAATAAAGAGTATTAACTACTAAGCGACTAGAACTAAAAACCTAACAAAGCCATCCTATGTTGTCATGAAACTATTCTGTTTGAGGTACTAAACGTACTGCTATACAGTTATAGTGTAAAATTGAAACAGTCGTCGGTTGTGTCGATTCGCCGAATTGAATCAATAGCGTTGTCTCTTTCCCACAATCTCGTATACCGAACAAAGACACAAAATATTCAGAAAAAATTCCGAAACATTGACGTGTCAGGTTGACCTATTAATTCATTTCGGTGAATATATATATAAAAAAAAATATATATATACAGCAGCTTTTCCAGCTTTATTTTAACAAGTTTATTGATATTACATGATACAGTATGTATTTTGCCGTGTGCCCATGAAAACTCGAAAAAGAAATGTACAACCCGAGTGTACAATATAATAAATTTTGTTTAAATCCAATGAAGACTCTAAAAAATAAAACAAAAACAAAAAAAGAAGAATAAAATATATATCAATGCAACAGCATGCAATAGAATTTATTGATATCTTAATATCGTTGTTGTGCTTAGAAAATGACGTGTACACAAAAATAGATTGGCACAAAAATGTTTAAGCCATTTGTAATCTTATCGCAAAGGTACATATAGTACCTTCTAATCTGTTTTCAAGAGTTAACCCGAAAATGTTTGCTCTTTTATATGTATGTAAGCATTTAGCGACATTATGTATATATGAGACTAAATTTGTATAATACATGTTTAGCAGGAGCTATAACAGATCGCTCCTCACAAACTCAAATAGGAAAACTATATCCCAACACAAAAAAAAATCCAATGAAAAACGAAAAGCGGTGATTATATTTCGTATCACAGGTAATTTTGACCTAGCTTTTAAATTTGACTACCGCCCTAATCTATTATATACAATGTGTATAGTTTATAAAAGATTTGCACGTGTTCCTTGAGTGAAGACTAAGGTTAGGTTGTTTCAATACACATTACAAATTTAAAATACGTTAAAGCGAAAATTTCGGAAACACTTTAAAAGACGATGTGAATGTCTGCTTAAATGTAATTGAAACAACCCGCCCATCGCTTATAAATTAAAGGCCACCGAAACGAAATGAAAACGTAAACAAATAAGCTATTACTGAGTATCGTAAAGATACCTTATCCTTGAATAAAAATCTTTTGTGTTTTTGACAACAGTTGTGTCACCCGTGTGGTTGACCGTACTAGAAACAACAATACTAATTATCCTTTAATAGAGGTACTTAAAAAAAGGTTATGCACCCCTGTCTTCATGTCGTTCGGTTGGCCTTACTAGTGTCATTAGATTCGGGCATTTAAAAAGTTTTCGTGAGAAGTGTCATATATTAAACTTATTGTAGAAATCCATTTGGTTTCGCATTCATCACAGCACCTAACACTATGTTAAGGTCACTTTGTCTATTGGGAGTCATTTGGCTCGCCTTCCGTGGCTTGGGCACAGTCAGCCGTGGTCTCCACCACGGGGGCCTCGGATCAGATGCTCCGCAGCTCGACCAGCTTAACGTCCTTCACGTGCAGGTTGTGCTTCGATTTGGCTGCGAATTTGATGACCGCTTGTGTGGATACCAAGGGGACATGTCGGAGATCCAACCTGGAGAATTAAAAGAGTATTTACTAAAGAGAAGTGATTGAGACTTGTTGAGTATTTTTTTTAATAAAAGATATAAACTGTGACATTAAATAAATATCTTTTGGATTTAGAATGAAAAAATTGCGGCACGGGCAGGATTTAAACCGACATCTACATACTCCTCGCGCAATGTAATTTCAACCTTATCACTTGCGTCGTAAGGTTCAGTGTCTTTACGGCTTAAGAAATCATTGAAGATGAAATTAAAGTTTGAAAAGCTTTTTTTTAATGTTTGCACTTTGTGGCATTATATACATTAAATAGATACATAGATAGACTGAAGTAACAGAATCCGTCGCCTGAATCTTAAGAGTTCATTTAAGCTCTACATCCCTTTGGAAAATAATTTACTAAAATATTTATTACACACACAGCAACTTATCAAAATCCTCATACCTATTTTCTTTAGACAGTGAATAACTACAGACAATAACTTCTTACCGCACTAGGTTAGGACAGCGAGTGAGATGATCCAACGCAGCTTCTGTCAGAAGTCGACACCCAGCCAACGATAGCCTCTGAAGACCGTGATGAGCTAATTGAGCTGCACCGGCATCGGTCAGTCGGGCGCAGGAAGACGCATCTAGTTCCACTAGTTTTGGTAAAGCCTATAAAAACAACCGACATTTTTATTCCCGACGTATGTATGAAGACTTCTTAAACCTTGAGTACTGCTGTTGGTAACAGCTGTTAAAGGCGAAACAGAAACTGGTTTATACTAAACAGTACCTTTTTAGTACTTCATTTGAAATATCAACTAGTACTATTAACGGCTATTAGCTTTTAAAGGTAAGCTTTTCTTTTTGTTTTCTCTTATACTTCAGGTTGCCTAGAGATCGCTGGTTAGCGATAAGGCCGCCTTTTATCTATAAGCTTAGTGCCTAAGATTATTCTCTCTTTTATAGTCTATTATAGTAAAAATGTTAAATGCAAATTGGTGTTCCAACCCTTCTAAAGTTTAAGAAGGACTTGATTTTCCTAATATGGAAAACAATATTAGACTATCGCGTACCTGAACAACATATCGCATAGCCACATCTGTAATATCAGTTCCCGGAAGCCTCAGTACAGCAAGAGCGGCCAATCGAGACGGTTCTGTACCAGAACGCGCCCCACCCCCCGGCCTCGAGTTCTCCGGTGGCGCCAGAATACCGCGTAACTTGGCATCGTCCAGACACCGCGCGAAAGACAAATCGAGTGAAGTTAGTGGTGGACACGAGCTGGATCGAAGAGCCAGAGCTGCTTCAGCGGGGGGAACCGGCCAAGAGAGAGATCGAAGTGCCGGCAGACGAGCTAGTAACCTAAAAACAAAAGAAGCAATCCTTATAAATTGTATAATAAAATAATAAGTCTTTAAAAATATAAAATAAAATGATACAAAACTAATTAATAGGAGAATTTGAATAAAAATCTTTAAGCTTACAACGCTAAATATATCAGTGAGGCCCGATAATATATATCACATTTTAAACTGTAAAAAGCTATTTATATAACTACTCGCTTAAACTGACGATGATGACTTCCTTCACTGGGTTGTTTTATTTTTTATATTCTTTAATGCACACATGTATTATCTAGCTATAGAAATACCTCAAAGAAAATAAATAAAGTTTCTGAAAATGCCCTGACGTAACGTAACTGAAAGTTTCATTTAAATATATATTTTAGATGGACATTCGATTTGTTAAGTATCCAAAGCCAAAATACAGACGTCAGCGCATCGTATTAGATCTTATGGGGTTTTTCACCTACTATGAAATGACCCCAAGCTTATCTGTCCTCCTCTATCATAGAAATATGACATTAGTGACTGTAGTTTTAGTTGAGTGTAACTCCTTACCAAGCCAGCTGTCTTCGTGCTAGATGACACCATTCCAAGCCCAAAGATAGCGGCTGCCTCCGTGCTATACCGGCCAATTGAGCTGCCGACACACGCACTTGCACGAACGACATGCTACGCCATAAACAGGGATCCATCTGCAATTAAACGTCTCTTGATTATATTAGAAACATCTTTTTATTCTCGAAATGGTTCATGTATTTTTTATATCTGTCAATGTGTTATACCACTATATGTGTAAATCATACTATTTGTCGCAACTTAGATATTTCAAAAACTCACCGAGTACTCAGCCCAGGCCTTACACACAAGGGCACAAGTGGCCAGCTCGTGCGGGGTCAGCTTGGCGAACACACTCAGCATGGCGTCGCGGTCGAGCCAGGGGGTGCCCGCAAAGTTTGATATCGCTACTGGCGCTGGCCGAACGGGGTATAACGGTTTCTTAAGTGCCTGGATTTAAAAGAAATAAACATTTTAAATAAAGTACTCTTAACGGTCGGACCACCTCTGTAGGTTAATGGTTGAACGTTAAGCGCGAGAGGACCTGAGTTCGCATCCCGGGAAAACAATAAATTGTTTCGGTTTCAACTAATACGATTTTAACAGACTATAACACTTGGTCCTTGTCTTGTCCCAATTACATTTGTTTATACTGATAGCCGATTGTGTAGCTAAATGGTTAATTGTATTGGATAATGCTTTCCTTTGCATTAAGCGCAAGAGTTCCTGGGTTCAAATGCAGGAAAACCATTAGTTTGTATCGGTCGAACAGGGCAACTACTAGCTCGTCCATATGTATTTGCCCTATACCCCACGAGGGCGAACGGGATTACACTTTATTATTTAGCCCCTATAATGTGCCCAAAATTTATAAATCATCATCAGTAGTGATGTTACAGTTACAATACTCTACCTTAGAAGAGTGATGGGTCAGCTGTATAGCGAGATGGGCCCTGAGAGCTTGTTTCTTGGGCGCCTCGTCTTCGTCACTGGCGCGACGTCTCTTATTTGTCGGCTCCCAGTCTTCGCCTCGTTCACCACTGTCTCCGGCCACCTCGTTGCCATCTTCGTCGCGTTTGTCGTCTTAATAATAGAATAATATTCGTTTTATTGTATTCTATTTCGTACAAGTTCGCAGGAAATACAGTTGCGAAATGCGCGGGTGCAGGGCGACTGGACTTTTTGCTCAAAATTGCCAGTACCATGCGCAAGATGGCGGTCGCGCTAACTGCCGCAGCCCGGCCAAAAAGTTTGGAGAGAACTGTATACTAGCTATCCTATAACTATATGTATCGTATTATTTGCCATATGAAGTATTTCGACTAATTTGATTACGATAAAAAAGGTTCTTGTAATGTAATCTTAAACATAGTCAAAGACAGTAAAACGTTTTGTTTGTTTTACTGTTTCTTCGCTCCTATTAGTCGAGCCTGATATTTTATAGTAGGTAAAAAGTCTTCCTCGGTACGTGAAACAACTCAACCATATTATTTTAGTTCGAAACAGTAGTTTCTCGCGTTCAAACAAACTTTTAAACTCTAGTATAGAGGTGTACAATACGCATTTTTAACAATTTAAAAGATTTTAGATAAATTATGAGGTGTGCACTTTGATGTTCTTTCACCACCGAAGGCGGGCCAATATTGATAAAAAATACTTTCAATGTAGCTAAACAATAATTACGTTCCACTTACCCCATCTCAGTTTTAATAGGCACATCGCTTTTGTTGTCTCCGTCCAAACTCGTGTCCGTCTTCATAGAAATCGAGGATGGTGGTGGTAATTTGTTCTGAAATAAAGAAGCATTTGATACATTTTAAAGGTTTAAAACGTAAAATAATTAATGAGCTAATTTTAAAGGGTTTTCAGCTGTTGTGTTGAATTTCTATTTTTCATTACCTATTATTAGAAATTAATATACAAAGCAAATATCGATGGCACAAATGACATTTAGCCGAATGTTAATAAGGTCCGTATATTACATTGCATTAGATACAAACAAAAGACAAAGAGATCTAATAAGTTGTACATACATATATAGGATTATAATTTAATGTTATGACTTACCTGCAAATGATTCTGACTCAGCTGACTAGCATCGGAGCTGACACTCATGCGGCGCAGGTCTGAAGACTTTTGACGTGCACGGAAATGACGAGGCTGTCGATAAAACAAATGTTTAAGCAACAAAGTTTACCTTTCAAGAAATGATAGAAGAGAAAAAATAAATAAAACAACACATGATGTCACAAAAATTGCAACCACGAAAAAAACACTTGTCGCACTAAACAACGTTATTCATAATAATATGACATTTATGCGATATAGACAGAACTATTTATTTATTTGGCTAAAAAACTTAATTATAATTAAAAATAATGTAAATCTTTTACAGCACACCACACGTTACAAATAGAGAATAAAAAGGCAAGAGAACAGAAACGTGTGTTCGTGGGCTTAGCGAAGTTGTATTTTTTTGACAAAAATCCGTAACATATTTTTTGTATCACACCAAAGCAAAAATGTGTCTGCGACATCATACCTTGTAATCGTGGTTCAATCCCATTGAAGTACAGGTGGGGCACTCCCACGAATTTGGCAGGTCCTCGTTCAACTGTCCACCAGCAGGCACGCACGTTTCGTGAACTATGCTATAGCATACAGAGCACTCACGCAACAGAGACGGCCCATTGCGACCTGCGTTTTATATATTAAAAAAGAATACATTAAAATTATACTTTTTTGACAAGAGTCTCAAAACAAATTAAGTCATTTATTTCGGGTCACACCGATTATACACACAGCCTTTAATTGACCACTATTAAAACGATATGCATATAAAATAAAAAAATAACATTAGTTATATGGTCTGTGACTAAAGAAGCCTTTGTTTTATTATTCTAGGCTAATACCTGAGTTGCCTTTAGCTTGTGGGGCGACTGGAGTTTGCATCCATCCATCCAAGTGGCACACCGCACAAGACGCCGTTACTGGCAGCATTGGCTGAAAATTAAAAAAATATATTTCCAGATTGTTACTTCTGCTTAGTAGTTAAACATGCTGCCTAGCTTACCATTGTGAAGTACTTGGTTCAAATCAAGAAAAGAATCATAAAGAATTCATACAGGCCATAGTCATTATCGCTTACTTGTTTAGCGATAATTACTAGTTTAGATTACAGCGATTAATGAGTCGGGCACAAAAATGTGTCTACCTTTATTTATTTGCATATTCACCTGTAAGCACTGTCGCATAACACATGTCTGTTTCGCTCGGCCTAGTCCACCGAATTTAACCATGTCGTGACAAAATACACATTCTCCACAGTCCGTTCGCTGACAGGCTTCACATTTCTTACACCTGGAACGAGTGACAAAAAGACAATTAATATAAATTGAAACAATATAAATATGTATGTATTTTATATAATATTTATAAATAACGTTATAGCACCACAATAAAATATAAGGAACAAACAAAAAATAAGCCGTTGTTCTATGTATTATTTTCGACAAAAGTCCTACATTCATTTATACTATCAAATATACCTCGTTCTACGACGTCTAGGGGCATTATTGGCGTGTTCTGGTCGTGGTCGCGCTGGAGCTCCGCGGTGTCCGCCGCGGCCTCTACCACCACCCCATTGACGGATGCGTTCACCGCCGGAGTCGTCTGGACCTATAAATTTTAATCGTACATTAGTATGTAACTACTTAGCCTAACGAATGTTGGAAGAACGATTTATTTGGACAACACTGGATTCAACATCCAGACATTTTAACAGATTTAAACCATTGCACTTTTAATTACTTGGCCTTTTCTTGTGCTCTTAAGCACTTATATATATAAAAAAACCCGTCATAACGGTTTAAAAATATGTTGTTTAATTTGTATATTGATTTTGGTGCACAAAAACAAAATATACAGTTTTTCACTTTTGAAAGGTAGATCAGATCATGTACCAAGGGAATTTACTTTACTTTCATTTCCCGCCAGCGACAATATTATGGTACAAATTCTACCTTTCAGAATGGGCTGTCCAGTGATAGCAAGCTGTTGTTTGTCGTGCCGGTGCTGTTCCACTAAATTCCGGACGTCTCGGACTAGTGCTATTGGATCACTGAGTAACTCCGGCACGGATTTACGAGCCGCCGGCAGTTGGTGAAGATACAATACTATGGCCTGCAATTAAAAAAAATGTATCATAAAAAAGCCGTGCTTAAAAAGAAACTATAAATAATGAGATGTCACTAGATACACGGATTCCACATTTTAAACTCTTTTTGTTATTTGAAGTGCTTATTTGTTAAAAAAAATATTATGAAGTTATTCATAACTTATATTAATTCAACTAAACCCCGGTGTCAGACACCAAATTCAAAGTAATGTAATGTATGCGATAAAAATAAAACTCTAAAGTTATGTAGTATGTTGAACATATAATAAAAACCAAAATTGCTATAATTATTTTCCTTGTGAAAATTCACTCTTATATAACCTAAAGCATAACTTATTTTTATTTTTTCATGGCACTGTTACTGCTACTATTTGTAAATTTTAAATATACTATAAAGATAATAGGATTATATTTATATCTGTATTTTTTTTCGAAATAAACACAAAAAGCTAAAATAAAATATTACCTTGAGTCCATGTAATTCATTCTGCGTTAAATGTATGTGATCTTTGGGTGGCGTGGGCGGTGGATTTTGTCCTTCGGGCGCCAGATGCGAGCGGCCCAAAAGACCACTCACGTAGCGATCTAGGACATACCACAGCATTTCGGTGAAGAACGGATAACGGAACTGCTGGGGCACCTAGAAATTAAAAAAAAATAGAATAATGTATTATCTCACACTTGTATAAATTGTATATACTTCTAATAATATAAAATTTGTTGAGAGCCATAATAAAGAGAGTGCAAGTTCCTAAATATGATATATAAAATAGGAAAATAGCGTAGTACGAATCACGGATTATAAACTCCCGTCCCGTTACACATCTTTCCGTAGCTATAAAAGTAAGTTTCTACGCAGTTGAAACTGACTAATTGGTCAAGACTTTTTTTTATTTGAAAATATATGAAATAATCTCAATAGCTTAGCTAGCTCTTATCAAAAAAAGTCTTTAGCTAATATTAGCTATCTCACCTTGGTAACGTCTTCGACCTGAGCAATCTTCAATTGTTTCTCAATACCGAATTGGTGCAAGAAATTTCCTCCAAAAACAAGTGAATCACTCGGGGTGTACACTGCATGGATCCATCCGGTAGGAATAAAGAAAGTATGCCCAGCTTGTAGCTGAAATTTAAATGTTCAAATTAGAAACAAAGAAAAAATATTACTTCTTGATACAATAGCGTTAATTTATTAAAGCATAGAAATAGAAAAAAATTGTGCAATTCAATTATTAAATACATACATGAACTCTAACGCATTTCTCGACTGTGTCGCCAAAGAATACATCGGATTGTTTGCCGGACAGCACCCATTTTTCATATAACTGCAAGTTCTTTTCTGTTGGCGGAATCAGCCAGAACACCTTTGCACCTGCAAATTTATAATATTCATGGTTTTACAATAGTACAATATGTACAGTTATACACCACGGGGCACATGGCTCGTATAACTGAGGGACGTTGGGGCAAAAAGGTTCTGGAGTGGAGACCACGAACCGGACGTCAAAACCTGAACGACCTCCTACCAGGTAGACCGACGACCTGTTCAAGATAGCAGCGAAACGCTGGATTCAACTAGCGAAGGACAGGTCGTACTGGAAGTTTATGAGAGAGGCCTATGTCCAGCAGTGGACACCGAACGGCTGAATCGATATAACATGGAGTAACATCCTAGCGGCCATCCGTTAAATTGAGGTCTCCAATACAATATTAACATTGATTGTAACTATATTCATAATCGGTTTGAAACTTTAGGCAACCTGCCTAGCTTTGATGATTAGAGGTTGAACTAGTAAAACTCTTAACTCCTCATAGAAATTCAAATGGCTTAACTTAAGAATTTAGTAAACAAATAAAATGGACCTTACCTCTCAAAATATGATACCACACCGAAGTACCACCAAAGTCAATGTGAAAATCAGTATAGCATCCCTTTACGGACATCAAGCAGTACTTCTGCACTTTGGGATACATCATATCATCCAACGCATTAGTGGATTCGGTCTGTAATGTAATTTTATATCATTAACAGAGTATAATTGTAACATACCCTAGGTCTAGTGTCTTAATCCAAAACTTCTGAAAATTTTCCGAATCCATTACTCTTTACTTGAGTTATTAAAGTTCTTCTTTAAAAAAAAGAATAATAGTTATAGAATAAAATCACTTCATTTTAAACGACCAAAACGCAAAAAAATATATTTTTGGGCATTAAAATTCAGGTCCATCAAGGACGGTCGACGACCTAAATAAACTTGATGTATTCGGTCAAAAAGGCTTTACCTGTTGGTCCTTCAAGTGTCTCGGCCATACAGTCTCGACCCAGTCGATGAGGCGTACGATTCGCGGCGCTTGCACGTAATTCTCCAACCGAGTGTGAGAGAACTCCAAGGAAATCACGTTCAAAAGGCGCTCCTTGTTAGGATCGTCATAGTAACGTTGCCAGTCCTGCAATATAATGGGGAATTTCAATGAGATAAGTATTGTCTGAAGTTATTGCAGCGGATAATTTAAATAAATCACTTTGAACAGTTCAAAACACGAGTTTATTGGTTAACTTATTTTAAATTTATTTCGCGTTTTAAACCGTTTCAGGTTTTATTTCTATGACATACTTCTCATGAAAATAAAATTCTGTTTCACTGGTGTCAACAATGTTACCCCGAGATTCAAACCCTGGTTCATTCTTAGCTCAATGTGGTCAGTTACTGACCTTGTTTCTTATTTAAAATTTCTACTACATAATGTAATTGACGTTAGTGAGTGCTATTAAAATTATTTTCGTATATGTACTACACTACTATAGCGACAGAGCGGTTACTATATATACTGGTAACAGAAGTTTAAAACAATAGTCAAATGTCTAAATTGAATATTATATTAGCTTAGCATCAAAAACTGAACTGTTTGCTCCGAGTGGAACATGGGGGCACAACACAATCGACCGAAATATAATATAGTTTTCTCGGAATTCGAACCGACGACCTTTCGCGCTTAATCAATGAGACAGAGGTGCTCTCCTTAGCAGCATTGTTAAAGTCAACCCCATGTCCAACGGTTGTCGTTGTAAATTTTGAAACCTTAAATAATATTATATAATTTGTGTCATATTATGTTAATTTAGTTTATCGTTTGTATTTTTGTGTGCAATTTGGAAATATTTGTTTTAACTATTATCATTGTCTTCTATATCGAGTATGTGAATATATTAATAAAGCGCCCTTTTTACCAAAACAACCGCATACTGTGGTCGAATAACTGTATCACCGATAGGGCCGGACGCAACTAATTCTGTATTTCCTTTGAAAATTCAAGCTATACCTTCATAGTCATTTCGATGTTTTTCTGCGTGTTTACGTCCATTACGTCGAGGAGGCGTCGAGACCCGACGCACATGCGCACATCGTTCACAGTGAAGTTGCTTGTTGGCACTCTGCGGACAAGATCGGACGTGAAACCACGTACGTTCCTCTCTTTAACTTAATTAGCGACGTATAACGCTACGGAAAGCCATAACAACAATAATAGAAGTACACAATTACATATGTCAGGGAAGTTAGTGACGAGGAGTTGAGGGAGTCAAAGTACTTTAGTTTAAAACAATGTCCACTTAAGTGACGAATGGCGCCGTGTAGCCATTTCGTGTCGTAAAAGAGATGAATTTATAGTTGATAAGAATGTATTTCAGTTCATCTAGATAAGGTTTTATTTTGTAATAGAATTTATAATTGATAGATAGATGTAGTGAAATATACACACATATATAAAAGAAACTTCTTTGTTCCAAAAACCATTACTAGCGTTATGGAGTTTTGCACATATTTCTACGAAAAATAATTTATGCTTTTAGAGCTAATAATATTACAAGTATAAAAAGTAGGTAGTACCCTTACGTAAGGGTTTAAGTTACGAAATTTACTGTACTTTTATACAATAAAATTACGCCGAGTCTCTCTTGGTTTTGTTATAAGTCACAAATGAATGCGACGTTATGCTGATGCACGTTATAACTTTATTATCATTTCTAATTTCAATATTAATATCGTCTGCATTGCAACACACGTATCTATAAGTAAGAGTAATTAGTAATAGATATTTCTTCAACCCATAGGTGTCTATTAAATTTATCATTTAATACTAAACATTAACTCCTGTGATAAATTACATGAAAAATAAATAAAATTAAAGCGTATAAAAAAATTTTAGTAGCAGGGAAATTATTGTTTATTAAAAAATATTCCTTTTTTGTTTCAGCGAAATTAAAACTAGATAAACGAGCATTATTTAAATTTAAAATGAGTATTACAGATTATTAATTTATATTTCATTTTTACCAACAGTTAGACATAATGGCGAATACAGTAGTTAAATAGGCCAGTTAATTCTTAACGCAGTGGTCAATAGTAAGTTATCATTAAGTTAGGTCTATTGTTAGTAAATTCGATGAACAATTAGGATAATAACAACGAGTAAGGAAGCTCTTTATAGTTAGAGCGTTAAAAACAATTTAACATAAAAAAAGTATTAGAACTGAGAAGAGGGATGTGCCGATTATTATGGATCTGTTAAGTAGTTTTATCAAGGGATGTTCAGATTTACTTAATACATTTTTACACTAAGACAAACATTGTTAATTCAATATATAAATTTTTCTTTATAAAAGTATCTTGTTACAATAGAATAGAGATATAAATATGTGAAATTATTAACTGAGTTGATGCGTCCACCTCCACATTCAAAATACTTTCTTGAAATTCACTTCAATGTAGTATTTTTATACTAATTCAGTGAGAAGTTCAGGGGTAGGCGTTGTGTGGGATGTAAAACTAGAGAAGGATGGTTGTAGCTTAGTGAACTACGGTTATAATAACATTTATAGTTAACTGCATAAACAACAACAGTTTTTGACTATTCTGTTGTACTTTTTTCAACTAACAATTATAGTTCATGAACAATTAAGAATAGGACAAACATCGAATCATCGTCGGTTAAAACTTAATTTCGACAGCTTTCTCTAAATAACTCAATAAGTATCTTTCAAAAGGCTTTATTAGGTATAGTAAAATCATAGATGATGATAAAATACTTTAATTTAAAATTATAAACAAAATCTTTGCAATATTTAGTTACAACTGGTCTATTATAACAACGAAAGCTTATTTATTTAAATTAAACAATATATATTTTCAGAGCAGTTAACGACAGTTAAATAGAACCAAGATATTTGGCCTCATTTAAATTTCAGTTTAAACCACACGAGGTCTATCTATATTCTTTATCAGATCTGTAATTTCGGTAACTAACCTATGCTTGGTGGTGGCATTTGTGGTTTTCCATGTAACGGCCAACACCTATTTTAGGACACTAGTAACGATAAGATAAATTTCATGTCTAATTACTTTTCTATAGATTAAAAATCTAAAATAAATTGAGAAAAATTTTTTTGACACGTGCAGGACTTGAAACAGCATCGTCAGCGTTCTGTGCTCTTACCAATTGAGCTACACACGTCATCATCGAATTTTTGCAACCTATTGATACATGCACCTGTCGCACAATGTAACTTATATTTTTCTATAATTATAAACCTAATGATTGTACCTAAAATGTAAGCATTCATTTGTTGTAGGTAATGTGTTAGTTCAATTTGTTTTAATTATGTCAATGTATTTTATCTTTCTTTCTCTTTTCCTTTTAAACTTTACTTCCCCTATTTTTTCTGCTATTACCTAACCAGTCCAAAAATCTAAGGCTAAGTGCATCAGACACTCAGTGCACCTATGTGAAGCACTTATTTCTGCTTTGATTTATTTCATTATAAATACGGTAATACAGTTTCTAATGTACAGTTAGTTGAGGAAACGGCATCATTGAAAATCTTTGAATTAAAATCTTAATACTAAGTGCTAGAAAATATAATTTATCTAGGTATTTACACCTTCTTTAATTCGATGACTTATTGATTACTTGGCAATTCTATCGCGATCAAAACAATTCTTAAATTGTCTGGAAAGCTCTAGCTAATAAAGACGAAAATAATCGTAACATTTGAAAAATCGGTCAAGACAATAGGTTATATTATGTGTGTATTTTTTCAGAAGCAAACAGTAATATTATTCAGTTAGGTAGAATATTGAGTGAGACAACAATGTGGTGTATAAGCAAATATCTATCCCTAATAAGAAACACAGTAATACTAAAATTGTACCATATGCATATGCCCATGCTCAAAAAAAAGCTATACCACCGTTTAGTCTACAAAACATATTGCCTATCATTCATTCTAATTCCTTGCTAATTTTTTATATAATCATATTACAATTCACAAATTGAAACAATATTTTCCCCACATGTTATATGTAGTTGCTGCTCCACCAATTGATAAAGCAGCTCAAAGCATTGACATCGAGGGCTCGCCATTTCCTACTTTTAAGATATTAATGTTCAATATAACCTACCAATAATCATTGGGAAAGTTGTTTTCGGCTGAGAAATAAACTTACTATAGGCAGTAGTTCATATATTAAAGTTAGATTCTTTTTAAATTTTACGAAAAGTGCCTATGCCTACCTATTTAATGTATAATAAGCATCTATCATCAATTACAAAGTGGTCAAAAAGCTAAACATCAAACACAACACCTAAAGTCTTGAACTATTTGTCTCAGCTTTGTTTCCCATATATCAAAGGAAAACTAAGCAATATTATGTGTGACCATTACACAACATTGTGTAATAATTTACACTTACCTCAAACCCAGTCCGGCTTTATCCTTAAACAGGAGTGGAGTGGTGAATCCGTGTTTCTGAAGGTAAGTGATGGTGAGATCTGTGCCCTGCATTTCAAGAACTGCACCAGAATGCTCAAACCTGGAGCTATCCAGTTTATCAGCGAGGGAGAAACCTCTACCTCCCTCGGCTTCATCATCACCAAGGGCCCACTCATCGGAGTATAGCTTGCGCTGCTTGCGTTCACGCTGTTAGGAGAAAAATATACATTTAAGGTCTTGAAGTGAATACTAAAAACCAAACATAATTTAAATATATTTCTATATAAACAATGCAATGATTCAGTAAGTGCATATAATTTGAAAACTTTGAAAGTATACGTTGTCAATCAGCGAGGCAATTTCCTAAAGGTTGTTCATACATCTCTCCTTTTGCTGATAATATTGGTACATTTAATTCCCAGAAATGTCTTTGAATATGAAGAAAAAATGTGTATTATTATAGTATAAAAATGTATAAATTGATGCAGATATATTTGTCTGTGTAAATGTCTAGATGTAACAATAGTACAGCACAATTTTATAGAAGTAGCTGTATTTATTAGTCATCCTAATGGCATAAAGCAAGATTTCTTTGGTGTGTGATCAGATTAAAAGTTCACTTTCACTTGCTAAATAAAAAGAAAATTTTGGGTTATTTGCGATGAACTGACAGAAAAAGTTTTAAATAGAAAGTAAGATGCAAGCAAATCTAGGTTTAACTAAACATTAAAAGCAGGAATGTACACAATAGGAATCATAAACTGCATATCTCAAGGCCAACTGTAAGCAAAATGTAAGTTTACCTACCCTAGGTAACATTTGCAGCTAATTAAACTTCCGTAGGCTTTAAGTCAAGAGTTTACACAAAGCAAAACACGGCCGATAGAATTGATCAGTCATTAAAAATATATCTGTATTGTCGCCAGCGGCCGGTCGTAATTGTTCGAAAGAAGATTATTTAGTCGAAATAGATTACGAGCCGAATCGCACTTAGTTCGAAGTTCTGACTCGACGTGTGGGTCGTGTGGACGTACGGCGCACGCCCAGACCGCCTGCCCTCCGCTGCTGCGGGAGGGAAACGCCTTCGCTCCTACCAGATATCTGCTGGATATGTCACTATGACGACGTCGAAGCGGTTCGCCGCATAATATTCATTGTTACTCTTCGCAGTGCTGCGATCTCCGAAACTAATATAGATTTTGACACCTCTTCGCATGCGCGAATGCATACGGCGGCCGCGTTTTAAACTCGTAACGTGATCGCAAAAAGTCCGTCCGACGACTTACACATAATTTAATAAATTACGCCAATACCATTTCGATATTAACTTCGAAATGACTCTCATGACTTACATAAATCAATACACGATGCAGCGATGCACCATTTCATGTTTACGTGATCCCAGATAAAGCCACCATGGCGTCACCCGGGACTAAATACGTAAAATATAACAATAAAAACTCACCAGCTGCCGTGGAAGTTGTTTCTTATTACTTGGCAGTGTTTCCGACATGTTTATGTAAGCCAGAAACACTGCACCACAAAAAGAACACTATTTTACGTAAATATTTTACACGGAGCACGAGAAAAAGTAACGCAATTCACCATTTGCCATGCACGACACTGCTGCCAACAATACGAAATGCAATCATTCTGACAGCGTTGTGAAGGTTGGTACGTTCTAAAATGTGCCATTGGTATGGTTCAACTTAGGAATAGAGGGCGGGAAATTCAAACTCGTTCATAACAAAAACATTGTGACTACTGTACCGCAGTATATTTTTGAGTTTTTAAATATTTATTCAGATAATATAGGTTGAAAGTATTGCATGTCGGGTAGACTGATAGTTAATTTCGTAATTAAAACTATGTAATTAATAACAAATCCCTTTGTTCACTGAGGTTTTAGTTTGTTATACATTTAAATCATTTTATATTGTTTGTTGTAATATCTTATATTTTGCAAGATGAATGCCATGTATTTTTTATACGTCAATCAAGCAATTACTTCTATTGGTTTGTACTATTTTATACTCAAAGTTCCTAATCGCCTAGAATTTCAATACAGTTTGTGTGCAACATTGCTAAAAAGTTTTCATGTAGTTAAAATGCATAACATTCTATATACTTACTATACAAAAATACATTATGGTGAAATATACAAAAATATCTCGGAATTTGTATAATTAGTAATATAGGTAATTAGCCAGGTAGGTAGATTGTTAGTGAAATAATTTTAGTAGTGCGTCTTTTTACATATTTGTATTCATCATACAAATTGTCAAGGAGTACCTATATTTTTGTCTCTTGGTAGATCTGAAACGGATGAACTAATTTTGAAGAATGCTGTTAAAATAAGAATCTTAGATAATGTATATTTTTGTATAATACTCATACAATGTAGTAACGAAAAACAAAAATGTCCAAAGGGCATGTAAAAAAACGCTTTATTTCAATTTTTTATTTCTGCATTTGACATTACATAATTACCTACCTGATATTAGGTTATGTTACCAATTTTTATTATTAACTAAAATAAAAGGTTGGGTAAGGTTTCTTTTTCCGTAGTGAGTACAAGCAAAAAACTAAACAACCCTTAACGTTGTTTTATAGTACTTTAAAATAGGATCTTCTATTATGAATTCGCTATCCATCATTCCGTTATCTTCCATAAACCCAGTGTGTTGCTGCAGCCAATTCAAATACAACCTTAAATACCTGTCTTCAGGTTCCAAATCTGTATGACCTAGACACAACATTCTATACGCATCCTCTCCGTATTTTCCGATACCACATAAGTCGCTCGCACGACGCCATTTTGACGAGACAAACTGATAACTCAACTTCCAAATAATTTCTCCTCGTTTCCTAAGCCCTAGAGTTTCAAAATACTTTTCTAAAGCTGACGGATTGTCACCCAGTACGTGATAGGGTGTCGGGTACTCTTCGAAGAAGTTTTTCATAAACGGTCTAGCTGTTTTGCCTGAGGTTTTGGTTAGGAATATAGTTGCTATTAACATTGCCCATGGGTTGCCACAGAATTCTTCTTCGACTATGCGGTGCGGTGATTGTGGCATTGGTCGGGGGGTGACGTTGAAGAATGGTCGAATATTCAATGGATCCGGTTCGCTTATTGACAGCTGAGATAAGCTTAAGCCATCTGTCTCGGAATCAATTGAGTTTTCGCTTGGACCATGCGAGGTATCTACGGTTTGTAGGGATGATATCGAAATCTCGTCTGCGCTCAAACTGCTATCCCCGAAGAATCTGCTAATACAATCTCGATCCTCAGCCATGTTCTGTAACAAAAAGATGATTTTATTATTATTTTACACATTATTTTTTTAGAGTACGTTTTTTAGATTATGTCATAATATGGCGACTCTGGCCTATTATAATATGATATTGCGTATCTTTTTCAACGGGGTTTGAAATGTTTCCTCAAAAAAAGTGTGTTTTGGGTGACTGTGATCCCTTTTCTGACAACCAGTAACCAACAAGTTCTACCAGAGACACTGAAGTACGTACGTAAATACATTAAAACAGCCCAACTGGCCTCTATAATCGCCAAATTATAATTAATATGAAATTTAATTAATGAAGAAATACAAATAGGCACATTCTTTATTGTGACAAAAAAAAAACAAAACAACAATAAATAATATTATAATAATCTATTATCCAAAACTATATTAATAATTTATATTGTAATATAATAATAAATAAATATAATAAATACCTACAAGTATACAGTGTCATATAGTTTATACAAAATAGGTGCCGTAATGTAAATAAATTATCGTAATACTAAGTATTTTCTAAGTCCTGTACATGGTATACCTACAAAAATAAATACATATTCGTCATTCTTACTGCCAATAAGCCATATCACCATTCATACAACCGTGTAAAATCTCACAATCACAAAACTGAAACATTGTTTGTCACTTGAGAAACAGAATCTGTTGTTTTACCTTAAAATATTAATTTTGCATGGGTATTTAAGTATTGGTCCCACTCGGTTTTGTACGTGTTGTGAGTGTAATATAATGTAATGTGAGAGGAAGGTGAATATCGAAGCTGAAAAAGCACCCTTAGGTACTTTAAGGGTGCTTTGTGCACTTAATTATAAAACATGGCACGGTACTAATAAAAATAAATACATAACTAAAACGTATTAATAAAAACTTAAACCAACATTTACAGTGTTTACGAGCCCCTTACCATAAATTGTACATTATTACCGCACTCCGTAGTCAATCGTAAATATTTCCTACTTTACTTCAAGGTGGTTAACAAGTACGGAAATCTGAGAGAGAAGATTATTCAATTACTTATATCGTAGTAAGCACACATATGCCTTAGTATGTTGTTAATTTAAGTACAAATTCATGCTATATCAATGTTTCTTGGCGTGCATACCGATGCAAGCGACAGTTTGTTTTATGTATACACACATTAAATATAATAAACACCTCGGTATGATCTACACTATATTATAAACATAATATTTTAAAGAGTTTGTATTTTTGAATGCGCTAATCTCAGGAACTACGTTCGAATTGAAATATTATGTCTTGGATAGACCCTTTACAGAAGGCTTTTAACTATATAACATTACCCCCCTCGGGGCACCCTTGGTCTAGCCGCAAACACGGCGAGCGCTATCGCGCTCGCCCAAAACGCCCGGTTAGTATTCGTGGCTCCTTAGGAACACAATATGTAAGTCCATTCAAAAAAAAAAATTCATGCTATATCAATGTTTCTTGGCGTGCATACCGATGCAAGCGACAGTTTGTTTTATGTAATAATACACATATGAAATATAATAAACACCTCGGTATGATCTACACTATATTTAGTGTTGCCCAAATTCAGTCTTGGTCTTGCAGTCTTGGTCTTGTTCTTGCGTTTTTGCAAGACCAAGACCAAGAACAAGACCGCGTATTTTTAGCAAGACCAAGACCAAGACTGACCGTGCAAGACTTGAGCAAGAACAAGACATAGCCTGCAAGACTCTTGCGTCTTGCAGCTAGGACTTAGCGCTATTTCACTGAGTAGTTAGGTGTATAGGTAGGTACGCTTAGGAATTCTATGAGACGCAAAAAACTGTATCAAAGAATATGAAAAACTGGACCTATGCGCATTACGACTAATACCATAAACATAGCGAATAAAAAAAATATTAAAATCAAACTGAGTGCATGCATAGTTATGTTTTAACCATCGGGACTTTGATAATGCGGCATCAAAGGTTTTGTACTTACTTCTCAAAGAAATTTGCCGCTTTTCGGAAGTACATGGTTATGATACACGCGCCGGCGGCTTCTTTTGAAATCTAAAACAATCGTTGCCGCCACGCCGAAATCATAACATTTGACACTATTTGATTGCCGCCATAGGGCGTAGGTATACTCATGCAAAATAATTTCGAATTTTTTACACGCTTTATATTATTGTTAACATAGAAATAGCCAGATGGTTACTTTGTATTAATTCTTGGTCAAAAAAATTGATATAAAGTATCATAACCTAATGATAAAGCTGTTGATTTGTGTTGTATTTTATTTTTTATTCAAATAAATGATAAATCGTAAAACTCTTTTATTAAATTTCTTATAAGTTGAGGATTCAATCTCTTTTTAGACAGATAAGTATTGTTCTTTAAAATACAGTCAACTTATTGTAATTAATTTGTTTTTTTACATGTTTTAGCAAATGTAAGCTTATAAATCATAAATGTTTATTAAGAAACAGTTACTTCCATGGAAAACGACATATAGGTCAGTTGATTTTTCGAATTTCTTATCAAATCTTCAGTTATTTATTAATCTGCTTGATCTTTACTATGGCTATATTCATTCAAGCTCACAATGTTCCAATTTTAATACGTTTTTCTAGGATTTAAAGTAAACTTTAATAAATAGTAATAGACTAATAGGTAATTGAAAGACTTGCAAGACTCTTGCTGCAAGACCAAGACCAAGACCAAGACTGGGAGCGCAAGACCAAGACCAAGACCAAGACCAGGTGTATTGGCGCAAGACCAAGACCAAGACTGGCTAAGTCTCGTCTTGTTCTTGCGTTTGGGCAACACTAACTATATTATAAACATAATATTTTAAAGAGTTTGTATTTTTGAATGCGCTAATCTCAGGAACTACGTTCGAATTGAAATATTATGTCTTGGATAGACCCTTTACAGAAGGCTTTTAACTATATAACATTACCCCCCTCGGGGCACCCTTGGTCTAGCCGCAAACACGGCGAGCGCTGTCGCGCTCGCCCAAAACGCCCGGTTAGTATTCGTGGCTCCTTAGGAACACAATATGTAAGTCCATTCAAAAAAAAAAAAAAACATTATGCTGTGACATCATTGGAAAATGAGAAAAATACAGGAAAAATTATTCATCTCAGCGAGTTTTCGGTGCGTGTGCTGCGAAAGCAATTGAAGAGATCAAAGATATGTATGAAAAAATGGTTACTCTTCAAATGAACTTAAAAAAATAAGACCGACAATATATATCTTTTCAAAGGACGGGAAGCGAGCGACGTCGTACTTGAAAATATCACGATAGACTTTCTATATAAAGTAGGTACTAAGTGCTCGAGAGTAAGTGAATTAAGTTTTCTATTTTTAATAATATAACGAATAAAAAATGAAGTCTCGTCACGTTGTAGGTAATGGACGTTAAAACTGTGCAAACATATAAATACAACGGTGTTAATTTGATGACAAGCCGTGAAAAAAATTTGCACCAACACGCTCGTCCGACACACAACTTGTGGATTTTAATTAAAATTGTTTTCAAAACACACACTTGCTATTCGTTTTGCAAGAGACTTCGCACAAAGCAAGTGATAAAGTTAAAAATGATTTTCTGCTGTGCACAATGGAGTAATAAGGAATGAGTAAGCGATTAAAGAATATTGTAAAAGTACATTAAATATACTTTAATGCATTAAATTAACGGTTTATAACGAGAAATATACTGACCCCTGACTGATTAATGCACCCCTGCACTAAGTACCTATCTAGAGATACAATTAAATATATCTAGTACTAAATACTGTCTGTAGCTTACGCGAGTAGTACATTTAAATAAAACACTTTAACGGTGTAAAACGCGATATATTAGTTACTCTTATTTGACGTCACTGTGAGTCTTCCCGTAACCAGGGCTGCTTCAAAGCATCCGAAACGTCGGGCCGTAGTTAAAATAATTTTCAAATAACTTTAACTAATATATTATACTTATATCGCGTTTTAAACCGTGAAAGTATTTTATTTACACGTAGTTCACATTTTACTAATATTTATAATAGGACATACTTCAAGTCAGATATTCATCTAAGCGCTTAGCCTAAATACGAAATATTTTTCACTTTAACATAATAATAAGCCAAACTTAACGCTCGTACAAGTCATTAAGTAGAAATTAGGCTGTTTGAGGTTTTAAATATTACACAACTAGCCCATTCCTAATTGATGAGTTATTTATGAATTAAGTAACAATATACAAGTACCGTTAGAAATGCTATAGATTATAGGGTATAGATTATCTATACACATATTATAAAGGTGAGGAGTTGTTTGTACGCGCTAATCTTAGGTACTACTGGTTCGAATTGAAAAATTCTACACATCATACTGCGGCCCATCGGAGCAAAGAAACAGTGGGAAATGTAAAAAAAAAAACATCTTTGAGGGTTTCTGTTGCGTGCGCTGCAAAAACAGTTTAGGATACCTAAATGATGTATAAAAGAATGATTCGTCTTTAAATCATCTAAAAATATGGCCACGACACTATATGTATTTTTTTAAGATTGGCTTGCAAGAACGACGGGACGCGACCGACGACGTGGGTAAAAGCTATAAATCACAAAAATGAGGATGAGGTTTGAAAAAACAAATTTTGTTTCCTAAAATACCTATTCTGCGCGGACAAAGTCGCTGGCACAGCTAGTATATATAGATAAGAATACTTCGAACCTCGAATAACTCAGCAGGTGCATCAGAATAGCTGGCAGACAGCAACAGTGATTAATCTATTCATTGGCTTCATTACGATTTCCCATACTAAATAGTAAATAACGACATTGGACGGGAGTGCATCGAAGAAAATAAATCTCGATGTGTTTGGGCCGCAGTCCGTTTATTCCGAGTCGCACTATCGCGATAGACGCACGTGCCGCGCGCGAATCGATAAAAAATCGTAAAAGAACAACAAAAATCGGTAAACGATATCGCCGGCTCGAGTCACTTGTGCGAATCGTAACATTTTATCGGTAACCGTGCGTGAAGTTCGAAGTTTGAATATTGCTAAGACTTACGGTGGAGTTAACTAGTTTCGTGTTCTTCTCTAAGGTCATGAATATAAGTTATTTGACAGCTGCGTTGATCAATGTATCTTTACTTCGATCCGGTTGCGCACCTTTAGTACACGGTAATACCATAAACATATTATGATTAAAGGCCGACGTAAAAATTCTAATTTCGAATTCCTAGACAAACATATTATATTTATTTACTTACATAAAATTCTTCAGTTGATAGTATGTTGGCGCGTTTGTCGCGTCTTCTTTTTCTTATGAGTCACGATTCACACAAGATAATTAGGACTAATTAATATTAATAACCAAATCGTAAGTCACTAATATGGTCAAAGGTCATAAGTCATTTTAAATTCAGATGATTTTCGACCGCTTTAAGAAAATTCTACTTATAGTTAGAAATGTATGACTATCAACGCGTCGTGACTTCGATCCCTACCAGACCCAAAATTTTTCTGATCAATTTATATTTTTTTGGAAACACGTTGGACTTCGTCTGGATATCGGGATAATCAATTGGTGGAAATTCCGTCCGGGTTACAAGTCACCGTCAACAGATGAAAAAGCCGTGAAGTTTCACCCCATTTCGGTTTCAGTTTGTGAATTTCCGAATGCAAAGCCAAAATAGGTATAGAGCACCTTGTTTGGATGTTATATGGCTGGGGTATTTTACATATGTACCATCAAATGTCTGTACATCTTTAACATAAAAAAATATAGTAAGTTTAACTCGTGACACCTAGAGGAGAATAGAATAAACTAATACAAAGGGGTGTTTGACGAAGGAAGTTTTAAAAATAATACTATTAAAGTAACTTTGCTTTCATTGTGTTATATCGTAATGAATCTCAGTGCCATATACCTAACGTATCGACTGATAGCGTCCTGAAAAGTACATTTGAAATACGTAAATATGTTTAGGTAGGAAATCGGTCTTTGATATGGTATCTCTTTTATTAACGAGCAGATTGCTTTAAGAGCGAACAGGTAGTTACACGTTAAAATTAAGATGAATACTATCTAATTAAATGGAAGCACAAAAAACTACAATGAACTTGAACTTTGCCGTTCCGTCACTGACTGTTGGCCAGCAAAGTGCAGAATATTGATGAGAAGTGTGAGATAATATGACTGTAAGATAATAACTTTATATATAAAATTACAATATTCAACACAGTTTTCTCCTCACGAATGCAAAGCATCCGAATCGTCGGGCCGTAATTAAAATCAATTTCAAACATTTAACTAATATATATCGCCTTTAAAGCGGTGTTTTATTTTAATTTGTATTACTCGCGTAAACTATAGACAGTATTTAATTTCGTAGACACCATAGCTAAGTAAATTATTCGTTATTTAAATTATAAAATCGTAAAAAAACTTATCAATTTTTGTCGCTTGTTAATGTGTTTTCTTGCCAAAAGAAACAAGTTATGGAAGCTTTGTTGCTATATAGTGATAGCAATTCCGAGATGTATTTAATTAATTTATGCTTTACTAGCTGCGACAGCGTGTAGAATAAAAATTGGGCGTCCAAATTTGTTTTTGCAAACGTACTCATCGTTATCTCATCTTTATAAATTTAAGCCGTTACCTACAACGTCGGTCGCGTCCTATCGTTCTTGCAAGTTAATCTTAAAAGAGAGACATATACGGACATTTTTTATATCGTTTAAAGAGTAATCAATCTTCATACATAATATTTGGGTATCTCGCACCGTTTTCGCGGCGTACGCCTCGGATACCCATAATGATGAACGATTTTCCCATTTTTCACATTTTTCGCTGTATCTTCACGTGTATTAGTCACAGGGCATTGTTTTATTGCCTATATGCCTTCCTCCATATGCTTTAACCAACACAAACATATTTCTTCGATTCAAACCATTAGTTCCTGAGATTAATACGTTCAAATAAACAAACAAACTCTTCAGCTACAATATTCAAACAAACTAATTTTGTAATCATACTTTAATTTTTTTCATATTTTAATTATAAAATGGTTAAAACTTATTAATGGTTTCAGATTTTTGTGTCAAAAAAAACTATACAAGTTATACAAGGAATCTGTTGCTCTATTTAATTAATTTGTTCTATTTTAAAATTTGACAGACGTTCCAAAACGTCATTGTTATCTGTAAGAAGACTTTTTGTATCAAAACTTATACAGTTATTAAATACTCGAGTTATGTTTTCTGGATAAAAAACGACCCCGTATTTGGACCAAGGAAGCTAAAATTTGCAAGTAATAACTGCAAAACCGGTTCAGTAGATACGAAGATGAACACGCAGCTATACATTAAATTTGGTTATTGTGTTTTGCAAAAATAGGTAATTAATTACGAACATTAGTATTATAAAAAGTATCTATGCTTTTAAAAGGCTGCTTGAGGCAGAGTGGCCTAATAACAAAAAACATCATTTTCAATGCGGAGTAAAATGAAAAAAAATTAGACGAAAATGAATTTTTACTTTTATTTGTGTGAAAATTATGGTAGTCATTTTCGGCCACTGTGCTCTTGTAGAATAACATTATCAGGTTATGAAAATATTAATAACACAAGTCATAAAATTGCAGTTCGGCTACTCTGCCTCTAGCGGCCTCATACCTATATGTTTATATTTCTTCCTTCTTATAGCTCTCTGATGTCGTTGATATGTACTTAATTGTTAAGACAGGTTCTGTTAAATAATTATGTAACGCATTCAATTAATTTCCGCTTCGATTAATTGTCGCATTGTTCTCACAGAATATAAAAAGGGTTTGTGTGATTTGAAAAAAAATCAGTTCCGTTTACAATGAAACCATACAAACGCGAAAAACAAAGCAAACAACCTGTTCCACGATTGCAAGTTGTATTGTTGGCGACGCTTATAATAATCTGCACACGATTCTTAACTCCACGGTTCTATGTGTACGGTAGAATTAAAAAATAAACAAATAAAAAGAACAAGTGAGAGTCGCCCTCGAAATATTCCATAGTATTTACGAGGTAAAAACAGTATCGAAACAAATCTCATATAGTTTTAAGCTACATATTTTAGCCATTATTAATATAAAAAAAATTGCATAGACGTTGCATATAATTTTTTCGCAAAAATAATATATCGAATAGAAAATGATCGGCGTTTAAAATTTTTTCGACACATTTAAATAAAACAGTTTAACGGTTTAAAACGCGATATATTAGTTAAACATATTTGTAAATGATTTTTAACTTCGTCCCGACGTTTTAAACCGTTAAAGTGTTTTATTTAAATGTGTAGGTACTACTCGCGTAAACTATAGACAGTATTTTTCGACACGTTTTCTTGATTTTCGTTATTCACTCATTTTCAAAGAGCCAATTTTCTTTACCTTAAAACGTATTCAAAATCAGATAAATCGCATTAATTATGATTTAGAATTACATTTTTGCTTCCACGACAAAGTCACAGAGCACAGTACACTTACGAATAGAGAACAATGATCTTTCAGAATGACGTTGGAAAACAAAATGGACTCATTAATTAAATTTGAATCTTGTGTTAAGTGATAATTAAGCCTATTTTTATTTAATCCTAACGAGTTGACGCCAAACGAATAACTTGCCAAGAAAGTTGAAGAGAACCTCATAGTTATTCATTTTGATATAATAATGTATGCTAATTAATTTAATGTTTTTTTTTTCATTTCACCATTGTATATATAATATATAGAAATAATTGTATACCATACATTTTCAATTCTTTTTATAGCAATTTTTAAGAAAAAGAAGGGACTCGAACACCCAATTTCCCTGGTCAAAACTAACAAAAACATATATTTTAATTAAAACGGTAGGGAGATTGAATAAAACACTTACGATAACACTAAATTGTCAACTAATCTACAAATTAACTACGGCCGGGCGCTTAGGAAGTTTTGCATTAGCCGCGGTCATGGGGCTTTGTTTTATTTCAATCTTAATTCTTACAAATTAAGGCATAATATTGATATTGAAAAACTGACTTCTTTCTTCCTTCTTCTCGTACAAATTAAACCCGTGTAAATAACTATTGTTCTATAAGTGTCTATTAATAATTGTACAGTGTATTAGCATAACAAAGTACTAAAGTAGCACTTTGTTATGTCTCCGTGTGTCATATTCTTCAACAGTTTATATAACTTTAGCACCACTAGATACGGCACTTACATAATTTTTACAACTTCGTTTGAACTCGAACTAGGTAAAGGTCAGGTTTTAGAATCTTTGATAAGTATTACGTTACCAAATATTCAAAATAGATTACGCATATAATTATAACATACCAGTTTTTTAATCTGCTACTACTAAAAATCGTTTTAATCAATAAATGATTCCCTGCTAGACAGTATCATAAAGTCTCTATATCGAAATAACATTTGCCCGACGTCGGATTCGAAGCCCGGTCCTCACAATTTACAGTTGAGTGAACTAAACACTGCACATACAGACAAGTCGATCAACAAGGCAACAATATATTTATTAACACTACGCGTGTCCGCGACGTCGTCCGCGTAAATTGGAACTATTTTGGACATCAAAAAAATGCACTTCAAACTGTTTCATCGCTTAGTATCGATCTCAGCGTGATGCCATGACATAGCCTAAGGCCTTCCTCTAAGTCCTGTAACAACAAATAAAAAAATTTGAACACAAACAAGCTTTATAATATTAGCATAGAATAATGTTACTACACTTTCATCTTATTACCAAAATAGAGAGCTATAATCTCATGTTATCTCTCCTAAGGCATGGTCTTATCTATGTGATTTTATAGTTTTGAGTGTGGCCTACATATTTCATCGCTTGGGTTCCCCTACTTTATCGCTACATCACTGTCTTAGATATTCAAACAAACAAAGACAAAAAAAACATGATTGTTACAATTTCTTCAAAGACGCTAACATTTTTTTTTGCCATAAAGCCCACCAACACACATTGGATCAGCATGGAGGATCTAAGCCCTCAAAAATCCTCACCTAACACGTGAACGCAACCGTGGGACGTTAATAGGCTGAAACGAGAAGCAATTCGAGGAAATATATCTATTTATATAAATGATAGATCAATACAAAGAGAATCGCAAAAAATGTTATGTTGACTACCCATCAGTTTTTCTCATAATCTTGCTAATTGATATGTTGATCTCTGCTTTGTCAATAGTTTACTGTGAATTCATTATTTACGACTTCTGACAAATATTCTAATTCCAACGGAATTGGAATGGAATAATCCATCTATTTCGTTAGTCTTCATTGTTTCTTTGTCTAAAGTAATCTATATTTAATAACGCTACTAAAGATTGTTCGTTTATTTGAACGCATGAATCTCAGGAACTAGTGGATCACATAAAAAAATGTATTGGTTAGAATTTGAAGGGCTTTAGGCTATAAAACATCACGTGGGAGCGAACCAGTGGGAAATGTGGAGAAAACGGGGAAATTTAATCTTTGTGGGTGTCCGTTGCGTGGGCTACGAACGCCTTTAAATAATTAAAAGAAAATGCTCGAGACATGTCTATCTATAAAGATTAAATCACAAGAACAGCTTTTTATGAAAAAAAAATTTCGCCGAAATATATAATATGAAAATAGAACATGTGGTCATCTATCATGTTTTCCCTAAATTATAATAATATAATAAGTCCTAACAAATAAACTTATAACCAATGGTCAGTTCATTAAACACTTTGTAACTCATCAACTAAGCATATTGTGGAAATACCATACAATGAAATCATACAGCCAAAAAATGATCATCCAGCCTCCAGGTGCTTTGTAATAACCCAAGTCATTGATATCAGCCATCAATTGTAAGTTGTTTTTGTATATACCATTGTAAGATAATTACGAGTTGCCAATGTTTTTTACTATTTCAAAAGAGTATTTTTTGTCGCTCAGATAGACTTATAAGTACTATGGACGCGAAAAAAACTTCGACAACTCAAGAGAATTTGATATTTTCATTTTGAATTTCGATCTTATGACTTAACTGGTTCAAAAAAAATGGTTCGAAATTGTACATAATACATTTGTGTTGCTTCATTTTATAATGTTCAATTCGATTATAGGGAATAATTTACGGTTCCACCAATGCAGTGAACAAAAAACATTACTTTGGTTATTTTTATATCATTTGTTTTCATTTTATCGTGTCAAGCAAAACCTTTTTAATATCTCTTTTTTTTAGAGTCCAAGCTATGTTTGAAGCTTGCATTGCTAGGCTTGAAGGTTTATAGAAAGCCTGTTTTAAACTAAGCACATTAACGGTTTAAAACGCGAAATGAATTAGTGAACTTTATTTTAATTTTGTCAGTAGTGGTCACAAAACAATGTTGCGTTTTAAACCGTTAATGTTTAATGTGTACTACTGGCTTCAAACAAATATAATACACAGCTTCAAGGTGTTTAAATATATGTAATTGAGTAATAGACAGTTTTTTCAATGGATGCTGCAAAATGACTTTTCTACTAAAATATTTTTTTTCTTCAATAACTACTTTCCAGCTAATACGTTCACTGACCCTCCATGAGATGACCACACCTGCTTAATCAACTTTTTTTCTAACACTCGAAGAGAGCTTGACTTTTTATCACGATTTCTATAGATCCTGTTTTAAAATCATCTATGCATAAGGAAAATGTCGTATTGTATTTACAAACTTTGTGTAAAATGTTTGTATTCGTTCCGATGGCAAATTGACATTGCAATTAAAATATGTCGCGTTGTTTAACCAAAAAGTTTAGCTCTGTTTGTTTACTTCGATTCAAAAACGTCACCATCAATATGCAATGGGAAGTGTTATTTTTAAAAAATTATATGATTTAAAACATACATATACAGGAATTTTTAAATACAGTATTTTATAAATAGTATTTAGTGCTGTGTGTAGTGGTAGTACAATAAATACAGACCAAGAGGTATATCTTGTTGGGATCCCGGGTCGAGTGAAGTACAATTCATTCAAACTTTTAAATAAAACACTTTAACGGTTTAAAACGCGATATATTAGTTAAACTTATTTAGAAATTATTTTTAACTTCGCCGGCCCGACGTTTCGGATGCTTTGCAGCAACCGTGGCCACGGCTAAAATAAGTTTACCTAATATATTTTTAAACCGTTAAAGTGTTTTATTTAAATGTGTACTACTCGCGTAAACTATAGACAGTATTTCATCCAATACTTTTATTTAAATAATAAACTTCTTAACGTTTAAAAACGGTATTGTATCTAGGCACCGGCCGTAGTTAGAATATATTTAAAGTAAAATTGATTAATATATATTTCGCGTTTGAAACCGTTAGAAGTGTTTTGTATTTAAATGAGGTACTAGTTATGGGTGATTTGTATAAGAAAATTTCTAATTTCCGGACTCTGAAAGTAGCAGGCATCACTGTGTTGCCTTACAAAGCACGTTACCCTGTCGTTCCCGGTTACCATCACTAATTTCGAGGTAGTTCGTGTTAGATGTGTATTACATTATACAAGAAAAAATATTCATAACGTCTTTATTGGTCTTTGTCACCTAGCCTTTTTGACAGCTGGTCTATTCACTTTCTTGAACAAAATGGCGGTTTGGTATTAACATGTTATAAGACTACAAGAACGTACAAGAGCATAACTATGTCGATACACGTAACCCAGATTAATACATTTCTTCCCTCAGGAAGAAGGTTTAAGACCCTCTTCTTTCCTGAGGGAAGAATTGCACACACATAAATAGGGAGTTACCAATATCGTTATAATTTTGATCAGAATTTAATTATAACTAATGTATGTACTCAATATATTATAATCTGTGAAAAACCTGATATACTAATTTCTTTTAAAAGGTATATCAGCATACCGGTATGTGTCTAGGAATTATTGTCGAAGTTCACAGTACAAAGTTTAACTAAGACGAATGATATTGCCAATTTTCGCGACATAACATCCACAGACTATAATAGATGTTAATTAAAAATGGCTCCGTCATGGCGACATAATTCATTATCGGCATGCAACCAGTTAATGGTCAGCGGTTAGCGGACAAAACATAATAACGAAACCCCAGTCAGTTACATTATATCACACGTATAATTATTAATAGTAACTATACCTATACAACACATAGGTGTAACTGCACTGTTTGAATATAACGAGAAAACATTAAGAAGTTACACTAGAAAATAATAGTATAATAATTAAAGATTCGCTTTTGCTTCTCAAAGTTACAAAAAATCTGTTCAAATTAAGAAGGGCGATATGAATTTATTTTACGTGTTGCATTTTTTTTTATAACAGAGGAAGACACGCAATCATTAGAGATCATTTGATAATACGGTAAATACGCCAGCCATACAACAAGATGCGCCGTTGACTTATTTTGGCTTTGGATATTCGGAAATCCACAGACTGAAAGAAAGCGCGATTAAACTTAATTTACATCTGTCGACGGTCATTTTTTTATGACCGCCTCTGTAGCCAAATGGTTAAACGTATTGCCCAGCATTGCGTTAAGCGCGAGAGGTCCTGGGTTCGAAACCCAGGGAAACATAAAATTGTTTCGGTCGGGCAGGGCACAGAAGTCTGATCAACTTCTTGCCTGTTAAAGAACGGATCAGTGAAACGGACACAAAAATGTGTTCGCCCCATGCCCCACTAGGATCAAACGGGATTTCACACTTCACACATCACCGATTTCATATCCAGATTTCCAGAAGAAGTCCACGATGTTTCAGAAATTTCAGAGGAATAGTGGTCTATGTGGGGATCGAATTATTGGCCATTGCTATCATTGGTGTAACGAGTCTCAACGAAAGATACCTTCCTAAATATAATAAAAGGTGTGGCAGCCATATAAAGATTACGTGTGTAAGTTTTGTTTGTATTATTTGATGAGACGGCACAATATCAAGAACCGCTTAAAAGATTACAATGGTCCCCAGCTTCATTACCATAACAATAAAGTTAACTAGAATAATAACACGTTATTATGTTATTTACGAATTAATTAATCGCTATCAATACGATCTCTCACGATGGGAATACCGAAGTACCTGCAAAGTATCTTCTGCATGACTTATGCTTTTATTTACTAAGAAATAATGCTATATTTGCTACACCACATATAGTAACGTCGATAGAAATAGTAGTATCACAGTATTAAAAACCTTATTGGTTTGAATGTTTACATTTTTTATAAACGGTTAAAAACAAAATATCTGTACTACATAAATTAAATATTGTTAGGAAAAAGAAAATCCAAGATATATTTTTATCTCTTAAACTCATAAATGGCTAAACTAAGTTCGATGGAACGAGAATAACTTAGGCTACCTTAAATAATACGGAAGTACCACTGCGGGCAAACCTAGTTCTACAAAATAGTCTAGTTTTTTATCTGAAGTGTATAAAGGTAAAGCGGAAAGTTTTCTTACTGCATGTAGGAATTCGATATTCGTCACGGAAACTACTCGACGAAATCAAGTTTAGTAGTTCAGTAGGTGACAGAAAGTGAAGGGCTGATGAAGGGCGTAAAATGAACCTTATAAAGGAAGTGTTCATAATCTTAATTCATAATTACAAGAAAAATACAATTTTAATAAAAAACAAATTCTAAAAACATTTCAAATTGCAACTATGACATAATTTTGCAAGAAACTTTCAATAATATAACACTGTAGGCAAACATAAGCATTCATGGTGTTTAACCATAACAACTCCGGCTCCAGTATTTTAATCTTCTGTCGTTTGTGTGAAATCCCGTTTCCTCCTCGTGAGGCATGGGGCAAACACATTTCTGTGTTCGTTTCACTGATCCGTTCAGGCAATGCAGTTGATCAGACTTCTATGCCCTGCCTGACTAAATCAATTTTTTGTTTGCCTGGGATTCGAACCCAGGACCTCTCGCGCTTAACGCAATGCTAGGCAATACGTTTAACCTTTTGGCTATAGAGGCGTTCCAATCTTCTACTATAGCATGTTTTAAAAACTTTACTTGTTCATAGAAATTGAATTATCACAATATTATTATGTAAGTGAAGTTATTATTCATAATTGTGAGTTAAATTTTTATGATGATCTTTACTTAAAATGTTTTTTTAAATAATAATACGTATTATTCTAAAACATTTTGAAGAGAAAATATGACCATATCTTTCAAAGGTATAGGCTACAGTATTCTTCTATAATAACACATTTAGACAGAAAAATACTTGTAGAAGAATACAGGCATATTACTTGTAAAGTTGTTGTATTTTAACGCTCTGAAAAGATTGTGTCAATCTCGTAATTTAGTGAAACAGTAAAAGTAATAAATATATCTCAATCAAGCAGCAAAAATACTTGAAATATAAAGTTTACCTATGGGTATGAACTGCTCGGGCAACTTTATATTACAAGTTTTCATTGATATGGACAATGACTGGTATTGCCTGTATTCATACAAAAATAAAACATTTAGCAGTTTAATCCATTCCATCTCCAGTCTCTCGAGTCCTGCTGAAAAGTCACTTTTAAGTTACCTACTATATCTTCACATTAATAATATTTATAACTAATACATTTTATTTGGAGCAGGTATATTTCTCTATGTGTTTTACCAATTGATTTTTTTGCCCTAACTAACTGAAAACAGACCAAATTTATTTTGCAATGAAAATAATAATAGTAGGTAAAGACATCATTTCATGTGAATGGCAAACCTTAAAAAACAAATACGGGATTTTTTAAACTGTTCAAGGTAAATTTATATCATGGTTGTCTATCTTATTTCGTAGAGTAAATAATAATTCTGGCTTTTCTTAAAATCCATTACAATTTATATTACCAAGATATTTTAATGAATGTCAACAATGACAAAGATTATTATTATTACTTGAAATAAAATCTTCTTAATTACTTACCTAATGAACATAAACTTTGAATTTTCACTTAAGTACCTGAGAAAATTATAATTTATCATGAAATTTCCTGAGAAAAACATTTTCTATGTTGCACTTGATTTCTATTTGGCAATTAACCTTTGGTGTTTATATTTTGAAATAAATTTTAATATAGGTTTTACCACTTAATGATACTTGAGCTTTAGTACTGTAAAATATATATTCTTTATAAAAAAGTATTTACCTTCTTCATACGTTAGGGAAATATGAATGTTGCCAACTTTCATAGCATTAAACTCGAAATAATAAAGATAAGAATAAAAATGACAATAATGTCTTACCTTTAAGACATATTGTAATTTAATTATTTATAGTAATTAAAAATAAACAAACAATTAATAGAAAAATCACAGAGTGTAAGACGTGATGATGGAAGTGCTTACTGCTTATAATTTAGTTTTTACGGTTTTATGAAGATGGCGTTAAACATAAGAGATGTAGAAATATATTTTTCCAAAATAACTAACGTGACTCCAAGGCTTATAAAATAAAAAAAGTATTAAAAAAAAATAATAACGTGACTCCTATAAACTGTATATTTCTAAAAATGTTCTATACTGTGTTATTATGAACTGTACTACTTCTTACTTCAATAATTCAATGAGTAGATAGTCATCATGATTGTATGTATGCGTTAAGTAGAGTAAGTAAGTATTCACAAACTTTTTCTTTCACATTCTTTTTTTTCAGGTCTTTGGCGATGTACCTGATTCTCCAGATAGATCCAACATGATGCTAGAGGTTCCTGAAGTGACCAATGACAACGTGAGAATTTATTTATTTTTAACATCTTTAACATTATAAGTATATTGTATTCATCCGTTAGACGTAGAATAATTATATATAACTGAGTAATATTTATCAAAACATAGAGTTTAGTGTAAAAAAAGGTTTTCTAGGTTCAAATTATGTAACAGGCGTGTAATAAAAAGAAGTGTAAATAATATTTAATTATAAAAATAAACTTTTAAATTATCTGAGTTCAGTAATGTGCGAAGTAAGTAGACAAAAATGACAAATGACAGCACTAAAATAAATAAATAGTCATTTACATAAACAGATAAATTAAACAAATATTCCTTTACCTTGTTGACGTGTGCCATGTGCCTTTCAAACAGGGCTATTGTTTCATTTAAATTTTCCATTAAGTTCAGCTTCTTAACAGGTTCTTACTACATTCCTTTGTAGGTTCACGAAAACGTTTGGATCGATATCAAATAAACATAATATTTATGCACTTTGATGAATTGAATACTTGTTGAGGCGTAGCACATTATTTAAGTAAAAGTTCGAAACGAATGTAAGGTAAAAATTAAGCAAACATTATCTTCCTTAATAAAATCGTCAATAACACCATTATACTTGAACAAGATTAATTAAATGACAGAAAATGAATTACTTATTCCTCAATATAAGGTGGGTAGTCCGGAAAAACCTTCCTGATAATAAGTTATTTTTATGTCTCGTTGTATTATTTTTTGTGAATATCACTTATTTTTAATGCTGTTAGAAAATTACTTCTACATGTTTTAAATTAAAATTTACTCAAACTAGACATTAGGGTTATACTCTATAACAAAGAATACTCTATAGTAAATTAACAATACTTTATTTTTATTCTTTTACCAATCAGATATAATATATTTTAGAATAAGACGTTATGTATGCATTGTTATATAATAGGTCTGTGTCCATACATAGGGATAGGACAGATCATAGACATTTTTTTCTACATTCGCTTCATAATTGTTGTCTATAGGCAAAGCATTATTTAAACAGATCAACCATTAAACTAAACATTCTTATTACGTTATGTTCCCTGGAAGAAAATATCCAGAATATCGACAATCAAGACGCTCAATATATTAATGCGCTTTAGCGGTTTTAACATATGAAACCTTGTTTTTTATACGAAATAAGTGTATATAAAAAAATCAATTTTCAAAATTACATTTATCCTTTCTTCCAAAAATATATCATCTTTTGCGTAGTCGGTTAAAAGTGAAATATACCTATTATGCTACTAAGTCAACATCTGTAAGAATTAACAGAATGCGCTATCATTGTACTAATTTTATAAACAAACATTCTCTTAGAGCTCGCTAGATGTTGATGTCTAACCACATAACATATAATACAATTATTTAATATAAAAGTTACAAATCTTTGGCATATTTTTGATGCCAAAGGGTTTTTTGAACTTTCCACAAACTAATATAAATGAACATATACTACCGAGGGTCAATTTTGTGCACTACCCTCACTATGGCATTTTTTTTATAACTAACTACCTTCTAATGTTTCTTGTCTATACTATCTTTAATAATTTAGTTCGACAAAAACCAGCACGCGATATCAACGTAAAAGTAGAATCTTTATCTCCTAAGCTAAATATGCAGTGCATATCTAAGACTCATTTCCAAGGTACATGTTTCTCGGCAGTTCTCAATTTGGTTCCGCGCCGTTTATAGTATCTTCAACTTGAATTATTCTGCGGCCCAAGTGTAGGTCAGTCAGTTTTTCTCAGTGAAACAAAACATTATTCTTACACGGTGTAACATAACGTTTGAACGTATTGTGGTGACAAAATTATGTTGACACAAGAATTTCTGTGTAACTCAACATTCTAGGGTAAGAAAATGCTTATTTTAATTTGATTTATTTTCAAATTCAATACTAACTTACGTATCTGATTATTCTAGTGTACATAAATCGCTTATCCTAAGTTAGCAAGTAGTAAATTTATATGTACATTTTAATTCACAACTAAATCTAAAACAATAAATTATTGTTAATTTAAGTAACTATTGGGGGGTAATAATGGATACCATTTCCTAAGTAGGATTTAAATTGTGTTCCCCTTAAAGTATGTCCAACAAAAATGGACTGTTCTTTAACGAGTGGTTAACTTAACAATTGATTTCACTCTCGATACAAATTTAAAAGAACAGTAAAAACCGTGTGTGTACATGATTATAAAAGGGTAAGCCCCTATTTCACATATCAAATGAACAAAGGAGGTTTAATACAAGTCTATTCTTACTTCCTTAAAAGTTTTCGAAATATGGAAAGGGGAATACGAGTGAAACACAGTATAAAACTTTATATTCAGATCACATCTGTTTAGTAAATCTTTTTGTCTTACTACACACTCTTTAGTTGTGATTTTCCTGTTTGTTGGGAATCCTTTCCTGTTATTATACTAAATGAACCAAATTTGATTATAGTTTAATACGTTAGGACTAGTAATAGTTTTAATGAGATTTAAGTAGTTTTTTTAAACATGGCCGCCTTTAAAACAACAGTATCAGAAAACCGCAATGCGATGATCAAAACAAAGTACGATAATATGTTGTAAATCCCATAAAAAAATTAAACAAAAAAACAGAACTCTGAGTACACAATGCCTTTGACTCCAATCAAAAATTTCTTGGGTCGGTTTACCGTGCTCACAATTACCATTACATTAGACTTGATTGTGATCGTCGGGTATGCCTAATACTTAGATACCAATACGGTAATTGTTCATTGGTTTTTCCTAATAAAACATAAGGGGTTTCCACTATCATTAGTATCAAATCTATATTAAGTAATGGAATTAAATTAATTGCACATTTTTACTAATGTATTACTAAAATCGAAAATTAAAATGAAAAAATTTTCGACTCGGGCAGGACTTGAACCATTCATACATGATACTTGTTATAACTGATTAATTTCTTAGAAAAAACATTAAATGAATGAGTGAAACCATTTACAAAGTTCTATTTGTATATACAAAGCAAAATCTAAATCTGTAAAAAAAATTATTATGAAATAGCTTTACAAAAACTGCTTAATTCTAGCCTTATTCGATATGTATGTACTAGGAAATGTTAAACAATTAGAACTAGTACGAAAAATTGCATATTGATAATACAAAGCGGTAAGTATTTTCCTCGCTGTTTTGGTTGATATAATTATGTCTCGCTATATTAGAATACAAGTGCTACTCAATAAGTCACTAGTGAATAGAAGACAATCTATATGCACAGTGTACATTTTGAATCTGTAGCGAAAAGTTGTGTCAGGAAAATCGCAGTTTTCCCGCGCGCGGAAATAGAATTTTGTTTTCAATGCGTTGTAATAAAAAAATATCTTAGTTGGATACATTGTGTGGTGTTTAAATGAGTTTTCTTTTTAATTAGTTTTTTTTTATTTGACGTAATCAATTCTGTGATAATGAGTAAAGTTAATAGATCGAAAGAAAAGGTTAGTATGTCATTTTATATTATATTAATATAAAAATAATATCATATAAATTCTTACACATAAGTTAAGTATTGTCGGTAGTTTAGACGATTGATATATTAATCGCTTATATATTTTGGGTGAAAAAACATAACAATAATAATGCAATTACATAAATTAATTTTGAATTGAACACTATGTAAATGGATATTTTTTTTATCTAACTTCAACACGAGCAATATAATTTAAATATGTATAACACCACAGACATTAAATATTTAATTAGTAATATACTATTTTTACAATACATAGCATTATATCGTGATCGTGCTCAGTAATAAATACTTAATTATAACATGAAAAGTATTTTTAATCATCCTTCAAAACAAAAAACCAGCTAATCAATCCACATTTATTTGTTTAAGCATTACAGAAAAATATGGAGTTCAGCTGATGGAAGGTAAAATAGCCCCGACAGGTTACATAATAAGTAATGGTAGTATTGTATATATTATTACATTAGCTGTGCCCGCGACTTTCGCGTGGAATAGTGACTTGGGGTAGAATTTTTAATTATCTAGGCTGTTTATTAATTTAGGTAAGGGCGCATTTAGGGCAGCCAATCTAAATCTATGTTGTATGTGCTACTTTGCCGCAACACTCTTACATCACATCACTCCTACTCTAACTCCCACTCCCTATTCCCAAAAACCAAAAAAGAAAATTTGATTGTTCAAAAACCACGAATTTTCATACAAAATTTCATCCCCTTTTTCGACCCCTATAAACCACTACTTGGCGTTAAAAATATGCATATGTCCTTTCTCAGGCTCTAAAATATCTATGTACCAAATTTAATTTAAATCAGTTCAGTAGTTTCGGAGTTAAGGCCGGACAGATAGACAGAGTTACTTTCGCATTTATAATATTATTAAAATATAAAATTTATAAATAGTATGAATATCACGGTCTGATTTTGTTTGGCATTTCTATCAATTTGATAAATGTAAGAAAGTAGTTATAGTGACGTAACTACAATAGTTAGACATATGGTCTTCAGATGTTTTTTGTAGATATTGATATATTCTATAATATTGTAGAACATTTTTTTGACCTATTATTAATACTTTTCGCAGCGTATGCGATGAAAGACATTTTATGGCTAATTTTTTTACACCTCCCGTTGCTTTTAATAGAAATTTCTAAAGATTTCAATCGTAATATAATACTAAGTGTAGCCTATTTTACTCAGTTATAATGTAGCTTTCTAATGAAAAAATAATTATTAAAATCGGTCCAGTACTTTTTGAGTTTATCCCTTATATACAAAAATACAAATCATTCCTCTTTATAATATTAGTGTAGGTAGCTGTTACCCACGATATTCGTATACCGACGTACGCGTCCCTCCGTTCGGGTCGTTCTTGCAAGTTAATCTTAAAAGATAGACATATAGCGTCGCGGACTTTTTTTTAGATTATTTAAAGGGGAATCATTCTTTCCTACACAGTCATTTAGGTATCTTGAACCGTTTTCGCAACCTACAGATATGCAAATGTCCCCGGTTTTGTTCACATTTCTCGTTGTATCTTCGCTCCTATTAGTCACATCACAATGTGTTATAGCCTATAACCTTCCTCGATAAATTTTCTAACCAACACAAAAATAATTTTTCAATTCGAACCCGCACTTCCTGAGATTAGCGCGTTCAAACAAACAAACAAACTCTTCAGCTTTATATATTAGTATAGATTACTTATTACATAAAACCTTTTAAAGTATAGATTACTTAATACATATATATCGATGGAAAGAGGTCTTATGTATAATTATATTTACCATGAAAAATTAAAACCTTCAAATTAAAACACGGACAGCAATTGAAAATTTAGTTCCGGAGTTAGCTAAATGTTATGTTGTCGCGATAACTGACCGTTAGTATGACGAGAATAATTGTATATGACAAGCTCAGACTATGACGTATGAGTGTACAACATATGAAAAGAATTATCTCAGTTCCTCTGGTAGCAAATATGTATGGAGGTTCCGTATTCTAAGGGAATCAGTAAGAGTTGGATTACCAAATGGCCTCCGTAAAGGGGTAATTGGGAAATGGGTGCGTGGTTAGCAGACAATGTGGATCACCTGGCCATCAATGGTTGTACCCAATAGCCAATGATAATAGTAATAAGTAATACTGAGAGCTTATCGACTAAGAGAATTGACTATATACAATATTTTAAAAAATAATTTAATTTACCATTGTTTGCTGTCTTTGTAAAAAACATTATTCTTTATTTTTGTTACCTTTTTGGTTATATACATTAAACAGAAATTTTTACAGCACTGGTCGAGAACTTACTTAACTCCGTATCTGAATGGTTTAACGTACTGCCTAGTAATGCGTTAAGCGTGAGAGCTCCTGAGTTCGAATCCTAGGGAAACTGTTTTGGTACTACAGGGCACAGAAATATGATCAAGTATCAACTACTTGACTTTAAATAATGTCGATCAGGGACACAGAACTATGTTCGCCTCACGTCCCACGAACGGATTTTACTTTTTTGCGTTCTCCTATGTAATTTAAATAATATATAAATAGATACGGTAAAGAACACACTTATAAATTTCTCTATTTGTGGCAATGCATTAAATAGATTTAAAATTGACACATTTTTTAATTAGTTGCAGGAAATCTTTTTGCTAATATAGAAATCTAATAAAAAGGCTAGGAAAACCTTTTTCCTGTATTTTGCAATAGGATATAACAGTCGTGTTGTAACTTTTTAAGTTTCTTTGTCTTATTTTCATTCTTCACACTTAAGAACCAAAACGTGGTTAAAACAAATTGATTATTATATTTATTAACAATGAATTAACCATTTTATTAAAGATAAGACTTACAAGAACGATAAACGTGATGACAGTAAAATATAACCAACGAACCGCGACTGCAGGCTTTCAATATAAAACACAGATATTTAGTGTTAATAGCCGCCTACTAAGCTTCTGTTGCGGCCATTTTAGTGTAATTGCTTCGACAATGACATTGGTACATCTCTATTGTGGATTCAATTAGATGATTTATCAACATGAAATGCGATCATTCTCAACAGGCATCTAATGTTACATTTTTATGAAATAGACAGATGTGGGGATCATTTGATGGTAGGTGAAATACCATTTCACTTATTTTTGCTTCTGCGTAAATCCACAGACTGTACCCGAAACGCTATTAAACTTTTTTTAAATTGATGAACGGTAGTTCATGACACGAACGGAATTTGTCTCCACCCATTCTAGCAGTGTGAGTGATGACGTACGGTAGCGAAACATGGTCTCCTACTGCGAGCATAGTGCACAGACTACGCGTCGCTCAGCGTGCGATGGAAAGGGCTATGCTCGGAGTTATCCTGCGTGATAGAATCAGGAATGAGGAGATCCGTAGAAGAATTAAAGTCACTGACATAGCCCATCGAATTTGCAAGCTGAAGTGGCTGGGCACATCGCTCGTAGAACTGACGGTCGTTGGGGCAAAAAGGTCCTGGAGTGGAGAACACGTACCGGACGTCGAAAACCTGGACGACCTCCCAGGTGGACCGAACCTGGTCAAGGTAGCAGGGAAACGCTGGATTCAACTAGCGAACGACGAAGCGGTCGTAATGGAAGTCTATGGGGGAGGCCTATGTCCGTCAGTGGACACCGAATGGCTGAATTGACCACCCTTTCAATATCCAGAGGAAGTCTAACGTGTTTTAGAGAATATCATAAAATGATGAGAAACATGTTGGACATATGGGGATCGAAGTCATGTCAAGTTAAATACACACATAGTTACTATTAGAGCAACGTGCGCGTCAATGTCCTTTCCGAAGCGCAGGATTGATAACACTTCCATTTCCGAATATCCAAAGTCTAAAATAGGTCGCAGCGCGTCTTGTTCAGATGTTATACGGCTATATTTCACCTACCATGGAGTGAAACTTGATGCTTTTTTAAACGGTCGATCTCGGTAATCTTATTTAAGTAGCGGTAGTTGAAACCAAGCCATCCTCATACTCACCAGAAAATCTCATATGTTTCTACAACAATTGTATGAAATAGTTTCGTTATTTGTTTAAAGTAAAATCAAATAACGGCGACAGGCTACTGGTATCTTATCTGGTGAACAAATAAACCTGCTAGTCATAAAAAATAAGAAGCACGATTGCTAAAAATGAATTTTCTAAATCATATAATTATTGCATACACGGGAAACATACGTAAAAAATACTATAGTAATTATATAAAGTTGGGCCATATCGCATTCAAATTTAAAAATCGAATAAATAAAAAAAAAAATCCGCCCCGGGGGGGACTTGACCCGGCCTCGGCAACGTTTCGGGCTGTTGCTCTACCGATTGAGCTACCGTCAAATTAAATATATGGCATTTTATATATAGTGCCTTCATGATGCACTTATTTTATAGAGTAAATTTAAAAATCGTAAAATAAATCGGATATAAGAACTTATTAACGACGCTACTCAGGTAGGCTTTAGGACTACAGCAACTAAATAGCATGGTAGTCTACGAGAGTCCTTTCAAAGCTAAACAACACATTAAAAATCTTCTTTAATTTAAGACGTTTAAATCGGTCTGGATTTTAAATAGACCGAGGCAGCGCAGTACTATTATGAAGTAGTTAATAATCTGTAGTTTACGAGAGTAGTGTACACATTTAAAATCGTTTTAAACCGTTAAAGCCTTTTACGAAAAACTTTGACGTTTTGAATGCCGTTTTCCCGTGACCGTTCATAAATAAGATTAACTAATATATATGACGTTTTAAACCGTTAAAGTGTTTTCTTTAAAAGTCTCAAATTTATCATTCCAGATATCCGAAGCGAGCTTCATCACTACCATCGAAGAAGCGGCACGGATAGACCAATGCACACAGACGCCACCTAGCGGGAAAGTAAAGGCGAAACTACAACGATTTCATACCAGTGACCACTTATATGATCGACATAAGCCGTATCGAACGAAACAGGAACTTAGGCCGAAGAGTTTGGGCCTATGCGACTCGTATCCTTGTTTTGGGAAACCTCCGAGCTATGAGAGTGGAAGTCAGTTTAAGTAAGTACCTATATTGCAAATTATAATATGTCAATCAGTTGTATCGTAATCATCATGTAACTACTAAATAAAATTAATCTAATATATACAATTCTCGTGTCACAGTTTTCGTTGCCATACTCCTCCGTAACGGCTTGACCGATTTTGATGAAATATTTTGTGCTTATCCGGTATCTATGAGAATCGGCCATCGTCCCCCTAAATGTTAGAAGTAGTCCACCCCTAAATTTTATTTTTTATTTTTTAGACAAAATATATAATTTCTACTAAATTTAACAAATATTAAAATATTGCTGTATGTTACTACTGTCAAATTACTATCCACTTTAGTATGTTTAGTTGTGTAGATTTCACGTGTGCTATAAAATAAATTATATAGATCGGTTTACAATGCGAAATCTCTCTTATAGATTTCGCATTTTTAACCAATACTTATTATATTTTTACCTAGGTATGACACTGAGTGCTTTACAACCCCCTTTGTACAAAGCCGCCGTAAGCAACTGAAACGTCGGGCCGTACTTAAATATAAATTTCTTAATTTACTCCAAGTTTAAAACCAGGAAAAGTATTATATATATAGTAATTTTACATCAAGAAGCAATAAGACGAAATAATCGTTTTCACACTGCCATCATTATTTTCAAGGCTGTTCAAAAAAGTAGGTACAATTGGAAACAAACCATTACAATGTAGGTATTATTGTAAACTTTATGGTTACATGAGATCATTTGCATAAAAACTACTTCAATGGACATTTAATAACTTATTCGGTTTATCATAATAAAATTTATTGTTGATGTCACGCTTTTAGCGTAAATATGTTATGTATGTACTTACTATAGAAGAAGTAAAGCGTTATTCTGCATTACAACTACTACTTTTAAATAAAACACTTTAACGGTTTAAAACGCGATATATATTTGTTAAACTTATTCGAAAATTATTTTAACTAATTATTTGAAAATGGAGACTGTCTCCCGTCGGTGCTGCAAAGTATGCGAAACGTCGGTTCGTAGTTACATAATCTTCAAAAAAGTTTAACTAATATATCGCGTTTTAAACCGTTAAAGTGTTTTATTTAAACGTATACCTACTACTCGCGTAAACTATAGACAGTATTAAACACTGTCCTCCCTTTCAAATATTATTTTTGTTCTTTAAGTCGTTTATCTGGCATATGTGTTGTCATTATAGGTAGAATACATTTGGTTTTACTAAATAGATGAATTGGCAAAACTTCTAAGTTCTGCCATAAAAAACTTTCATTTAAGAATAAAAACGTATTTATAATTCCTCTGAGACATGTTGGACTTTGTTTGGAAAACTGGATATTAAATGGATGGTAGGAATATCGAAATTACGTCTGGATCCCAAATCACCGTTCACAGTTATAGCCGTAAATTTTAATTAGATCGATTTCAGTCTGTGGATATCCGAATATCCAAAGCCGAAATAGTTCGACAGCTCATCTTGTTTAGATGCTATAATGTCCCCTATCATTCATAAAATAAAAATATATATAGTCTATACATATATTCTGTGGTCACAAGCCGTCTACTAATCTGATCCACGACTTACGTAATTCACGTGTAATTAATAGTAAATATATGTATATATCTATCATACATTATTGTCATAAGTGGACGTGCAAGCGTAAGACTATCTTGGTAACATATAAGCAAATATTGATATGTGGCCATCTTATTTCTAGTCTGTCATTTAAAAGCATCTTCTTAATCCAGATTTAGTTATTTTTATTTTATAGTTATCTGTTTAAAAAGATTATCAGTCATATCATTTGGAAGATAGATAAAAATTAAACAACAGTTTAAAAAGACCATTTTACCATCTTTTCCTGTAAATAAAAACAAGATTAGGCAGACACTGTTTTTTTAATAAAACACTTTTAACGGTTTAAAACACGAAATATAACCGTGATGACGGTTGCTGTAAAGCATCGAAACGTGCGAGTTAAAATAAATTGAAATTAATGTAATTGATATATTTCGCATTTTTAAATACAACACTTTAACGGTATAAAATGCGCTATACATTAGTTAAACTTATTTGAAAAATATTTTAACTACGGCCCGACTTTCGGAGCTTTGCAGCAGCCGTGACAGAGACGGGAGCTAGACTATATTTCGCATTTTTAACATTTTAAAGTGTTTTAATTGAATGTGTACTACTTAACTATAGGCAATACCCAGATACTAAAATGTGAGTTTGTAGAGAAAATGTTCGATAACCCTATATGTCTTTTAGCAGGTTAAAGTCTACAGCAGCAGAAAGCCCCACAATATCGATAACAGCACCTGTAAGTCTGGACTACGACACTAAAGGCAGCATAACGCCGAACGGGAGTATAACACCAAATATGGTTTCGAATAAGTCAGGGACAACCGTCTTGTTGAGTCCTGGCTACATGCAGCCATGCCAGTGCAGTCAGTCAATAAGAGTAAGTGCTAAAAGATGTACAGCACTTTTAGTTTTACATACTGGACACATACATAGTTTTTGATAGCTAATTTAACAATTATTTTGAATTTTTACACGCCCTGGATTCGAACACGCATTGCGCGAGCGATGCATTCATAAAACAATTGGAATTTTTAGTACCTTAATTGTACTACAAATGACGGTAAAAAAAGCAAACAAAATGTAATTAGAATAATAGAAAACTTATTGAGCCATGCTGGTTAATGGACAGAGCAACCTTCTATGTAAAATGTATGTTATCAAAGAAAAACTAACAAATAATTGTGTAAATTAAAAAATGATTTTAGATTGAAAACAATTTTCGCCCAGCCCGTGCCGTGAATTTTTTTCTATCTAAAATCGATTTATAATTTAAATAGAATCCTTAACGATTTAAAACGCGATACATATTAGTTAAACCTATTTGAAAATTATTTTTACTTTGGCCCGACGTTTCGGATGCTTTGCAGCAGCTGTGGTCACGGGTCTCCCCATGAGTTAATAAGTATAACAAATATATATCGCGTTTTAAACCGTTAAAGTTTTATTCAAATGTGTACTACCCGCGTAAATTACAGACAGTATCGATTTTTAATTTATATAGTGCTATTACGTGCAATGCAAAAAATATTAAAGTTCTCAAACAACTGTGTGTTTCAGAGCGTAAGTGAAGTGGCTCTAGCAATGCCAGTGCATAACTGGAACGAAGAACCACCAGCGCCAGGATCTCCAGATGGCTTGTCGTGGCGAAGACTGCACATGTCCAGGGCGAAACTGAAAGCCACAGCCACCACTTCTGAGTTATTGTCAGGTATATTGACTGAGACAGGTTCCACTCAAAAACAAAAATGGTTTATCATTTGATTATAGTTAAAAGAGATTAATGAAAAAAAATCCTTAATACATATCACAGTTACTTGTATAATCGTGTACTTGTAAAATAAATAGAAATTGATTCTTAACTTGTAAGAAAAAAAACACGGGCGGAACTTGATCCGGCATCCACAACGCTCAATGTTCGGCTGCCGTTCTATCCAACGAAACGGTACCTCCATTGGTTAGGTGTATGTCGGTGTTATTTGATGGGCTCGTTGGTGAAATGATAGCAATTTACGGCTACAATCAACGGGTCGTGGGTTCGACCCTCCCCAGCTCCAACATTTTTAACCAATTTATATTTTTTCCAAAACATGTTAATGTTCGTCTGGAAATCAGGATATTAAATGGGTATCGGAAATGGGTCGAAATGCGGATCTTTTTTAGATGCTTCCGGCTGTGGTGGCGGAGAGAGAAGAGGAGGACAGCCAAGCATGGTGTTGTCTGTCCTTCTCTATCATTAAAAATATGGCGGTTCAAGCCCCGTCCTTACTATTTTACAAGATACGAATCAATTTCTATGTACCTAGATAGATTTTTAAATAATACATTTATTCTTTTCCAGGCTTCGCTATGGTAGCCATGGTAGAACTACAAATCAACGAACCAACGAACGTCCCCGAATGGCTGTTCGTTATGTTCGCTGTATGCACCACTGTGCTGGTTGCTGTTCACATATTCGCCCTGATGATATCCACGTACTTACTTCCAAATATTGACGCGGTCAGCAAGATGGAGCCAGGGTACCCTTCTAGAGCTCTCCGGGATTCCCCGCACGAAAGGATGAGGGGTTTCATTGAGTTGGCCTGGGCGTTCAGTACAGTATTAGGTGAGACAAATACTTCTTCACGAACTAGCGGTGATATATTGTGCGATTTATTTTATTGAAAGAGAAAAAATCTTACGTACTCTCTTATAAATATAAGGCGCTACGCAGCGATCTCTTCCAGACAACCGTGAAGTACAGGATAAAACAAATTGAAAAAGACTCATCAAGTGGGTAGCCACGTAATAAATATTTTTGCCTTATCGTTAATATTTATTACATACTTAATTAATATAATATAATTTGTTGTTTACCAATTAAGTATAGACAATAACTGGCAGAATTATGTGAAAAAGCTATATCACGTTCTCTAATAAACTCCCTTTAAAGTTCACGTTTTTATATAATAAAAAAAGAAAAGAACAAAAATTACGTAAAAGCACTACAGTAGCCAAAGTAAACATACGAAGTTAGTTTTGGAAGATTACATCACGTAAACTGGTTTTAGTTAACCGGCCCTCTTAAAATAGAGAGAAAGTGCCCAAAATTATGGAAATCACTTCGGAGTGTAATTTTCCACATTGCCTAAGCGAAGGTAAAAACAAAACTTGGACTAGTGTAACGTAGATACTTACTGTTTTAAATATTAACTTGTATTCGTGACGTGAGTATACGTGAGTGTAAAAAAAATTTCACTCTATCGGGACGCACTAAATCACGTTTTTAATCAGTCGAAGCATGTTTAACTGCTTTTATCATTAAAGCTAGTACAATTTACCTTTTAGTAACCCTCAATAGACTTTGAAACCAGTTAAAACGCGATCTTTAACTATCAAAAATTAAACAGATATCACATAAAAAATCCTATCCTAAGACCCCAAAATTAATTGATTTTATCTAGTAGTTCTGTGTTAATAAAAAAACAACAAAAACAAGCTGTTAGATAGAAATTAATTTACGTACGCCGGAAAATCGTTTATTTCATACTTAGGTATTAAGGTAGTAAACACATTCAAAAGCATATAACAAAGCTATTCGAATTCTCACGGTGCTCAGCAATACATTAAGCCATAACTAACATTTCCGATGCGCTAACATCACTCGCAACATGTTTATTCAAAACAAAACGCTATTATTCAGTCCATTGGTACTTCCTTGAAATTAATTCATGAGGTAACATAACACTCGTTATTCCTTGAGCTACTTCTTTTTAAATGAAAGTTCAATGAATTCCTCAAACTTTGTGTGGAAGGTTTTCAATTGGATATGTCTGTCTTTGTTTCTCATTACGTAAGATTCCGCTTAAACTCTAAGTAACTAGCCGTGCGCGCGACTTTGCCCGCGTGGAAAAGTTGTTTTGAGCAACTAAATTTATATCTTTGCAAGCCTGGCCTCCGTCAGCTTTATAAATAAATACTTGTCGCGGACATTTTTTAACCACTGACGAATCGTCCGTGCTTGGGAGTTATGTTTAGAAGATAGACTGTGTACTATTATATTATGTATGATGGTTGATGTTTTTGGTGTCCTGAACCGTGTTTATTGCACAGCAACTAAGGTTTAAAGAATTTATTTTCTCAAAGAATATACATATTCACTTAATGAGAAAACATTAATGCTTAAACTTAAATGTGTTTACATGCATCGGACTTTAATTAAACGAAACAGTGATATATAATATAATAGAATTATTCTTCTTAAATTGATCTAAAAAATTCCGCACAGTATCATGTCATCTTCTAAACATAACTCGCAAGCCAGGCTTGCAAAATATAAATTGTCTAGTAGAAATCCATCAAAATTAATAATTTCTCCGTTTTCTTACATTTCTCTCCATCCCTTCGCTCCTGGTGGTCGCACTCTGATCGTTTAAGCTATAGCCTTCCTCGATAGATGTTCCAACGAACACAAAAAATATATTTTCACTTCAAACCAATAGTTTCTGAGATAAGCGCTTTCAAACAAACAAACTCATATACTAGTATAGATTTTGAAATTAACTATTATGTTTCAGGTCTTTTCCTCTTTCTCGTGGAGATAGCAATACTATGTTGGGTGAAATTCTGGGACTATTCGTTCGCCGCCGCAACAGCAGCTACTGTTATTGTTATTCCAGGTATGAAATATTTATTTATTCAAATTCATAACCTCAAAATATAACACGAACGGTTTAAATCAAAGCTTTACATTGAAAAATTACATGTGTGGATCGCGAACCATGATCCTGGCGTTTTTTAACGTTGCTCTGTCAAATAAGTTACCGTTAGCTAATTTAATTTATGTAAGCGAGCGTTGATGATTTTTTAATAATAGTGGAGGACAGACAAGCCTAGGTTCACTTGATGGTAGGTGAAATAAGCGCCCAAGCCATATTACATTTACACAAGCTGTGTTGTCGACCTATTGATAAAGATACGTATATCCTATAATAATAATCCAATTCAAAAAACTGTAACCGAAACGCGAAAAAACTGTCGGCTTTTTCATCTGTGGCCGGTTCGTCGTGACCCGAAGACGGAATGTCGATATTCCTTTTACCAATTTGATATCCAGATGAAGTGACATGTTTTGGAAAAATGTTGGACCCTATGGGGATCGAAGCCACGACCCGTGAGGCCACACATTGCTTCCAACATACCAGCATGCCCATCAGATTACCAAATTAAAATATCTTATTTTTCAGTCCTTATAGTATTTGTGGCGTTCGCACTGCATTTCTACCATTCCCTAGTTGTTCAGAAGTGCGAAACCTCGGTCCAGGACATCAAGAAACTCGAGAGCATGAAGAGGGACCTGGATAGTGCTACCGTCAAAGTTAATATGTACCCATAAATGTTGACTGTTTTCGCAGACACATATGAAAGTTATTATTACATTATAAAACGGAAGTATTGAAAACTGCAAATTAAATATGTTGACTCAGTATGAAAAAGCGTAGGATATTTCGTTGTAAAATACCTGTGAATGAGAAATTTTATTATCACATTGAAAGTTATAAACTCATCTTTTATTGAAAGCAATACTAAACAGCATAAAATGTATTTGTTTAAATTTTAAGTAAACAGTCGTATTGCCAAAAGAACGAAAAGTTCCTATGTTGAGAATCTGGAAATTAAACAATCATATCTGTTAGGTAAATATTAAAGGACAGCTAACTGACCAGGAGTCTGTATAAAAGATTACCTTTATCTGTATGACATATTGTAATTATTACTAAAAAATATGATAAGCGTATAATGTTGTAGTATATAAAATAATATTGTGGACCAATTCGAAACTTTCAATCAGTATTTTAAGTTAATTATAAGAATAATGTTTACTTAGGAAGATTAAATAAAAAATGTAGTTGTGAAGTTGTAAAATTTTAAAACACAACCGAGAATTTATTTATTTATGATTAGATGGAAAATAAAACAATTAATTCTTATGACTCGTTTTATTTAGCTCATAGAGCAATCGATATATGAAGAAAAGTTCACAATGTATTAAAAAAGAACATTAGAACTACAACTAGTATAAAATGTACTTAGTATTAACATTCTCAAACTTATAAACTTATCTTTTTACTTGCTATAAAAACTAAAATAAAATTAGAGGCAGGTATTTTTATTAATAATTATCATTTAAAACATGACTTGATTGCTTTTAGAAGAGTTTAATTCCTATTTTGTAACAGTTTCAGTTGGGTACTTAGCTAAGAAATCAAATGAGCTACTCTTTTGGTCTGTCAAAACAATCCTTATTCATTTGTGTGAGAATTTTTATTGTAAATCCTATATTTGGCTTATATTATCCTTTTTGGTGTAATACCATAGTAAAAGTCATTTATGTATAAATTTTTTTTTTAAAATCAAGCAAGTACCCAATTAGTTATTTATTTATCTTATTAGCAAGAGTGGAAGAATTATACCAGGTCTTCTACAAATAAATTGTAGAAACTGTACAATATAAATTTAAACTTTAATAATAATCAGTTCTTAATTCAATAATCAGGTAAAACTTAACATTTAACTTACAACTATCACATTTCAACATCCATTCCAGAATTTTCCGGGGGGACAAGAACACCATTCCTACTCTTGCTTTCTCTTTCTTCAGATTCATCTGGGTCCTTGTCATAGGTTTTTAATTTAATTATTTCATCTCTGGGCTTCCACACTACTAATGACATTTGTGGTTTCTGCATCCTGCAAGAACATTTTCAGTCATCATTAAAATTTCAGATGCTATTCTCTTGACATTTACTCACAAATCTCTGTTGTATGATGTGTAAGTAAAAAGTAACAAACAAAAATTATTAATTTATTAATTATATATTTGAAAATTAGATTTTTTTTAGATTATATATATATATATATACCTTTCAATAAGTGACACAGGCAGTAACGGTTCATCTTTAATATTCTTAACATCTTCAGATATAACAATCTTGTGACCTTTAAGTTTTTCACTAATTACTGATGGATCAATACTGAGTTCCATGACGTCTTCAGATGCTAGTGAGTGTTGTGTGTAATCTGATGATATGTGAAGACTGTTAAAGTGTGCTGCCATTTTTTCCTCTGTTATCAATTGCTTTGCTGGACTAAATAGAAAAATATAATTATACAATAGGCCTCTGATAATGTCTATACAAATAAATGTTAAAAGAATTTTAGATTTTAATATTTACATACCACATTGAAATTCCAGACTGGCAGTATCTAAATCTAAAATGTGTGTACAAATTTATAGATTAAAACCAAGATACTCACATTACTGGTTCTATATCTGTACTTTTTCTTTTACAATGAATTAATGGTTTGTCTGTTTGTGCTGTGAAATGAACGAGATTCGGTGGAGATTGTAAACTCCAAGGCAGGTTTTGGACATTCCACGGTGTTCCAGTAGGAGCTGGCAATGCAGGAACTTCTTGTACTTGAACCCCAGGCACTCCATGACTTGGGTTAGGGTAGTGCATCGTTGAAGCTAGAGCCTGGTGTGCGAACATTTGTTTTGCTAATTCATCAGACTGATTGTACTGATATGACGGATACCCGTAAATATCCATTGTTTAGTAATATAACATAGAGTACTAGATTTATGGAATATGAGTGCACAAATTTTTCAAAACAATAACCGCAGTTATATTTATTTCATAAACAAAACCTTTCGTCTTTCGCAAATTTTCGTTTCTGACAATGTCAGATAAGCACCAAATACTATAGCGAACTCTAAAAATTTCTGGAGTCTATGAAGATTTTAGCTTTGTAGTATATGAATAAAGACGCTTCCGATTCTATATTTTTAATTTTTGTTTGCTTGACGGTCAGGCCATAAAATATTATATTAAAAAAAATAACTAATAATGACATTTTTGCACAACAAAGTATGACATTGACTTTGAGTGCTTTGAAGTTTTAATTTTTTTTAAGCCAAAGCCAAACTCCGAAGTTTACGAATGGTGAAAACGAAACATTGTTATTTTATAACACGTATGTTTCGCTACTGCAAAATTTATGCGTGTATTTATATATGAACTTCTCACTAACGAAAAAAAAGATTTCGAATAAATAGTCATGGTCTCTGGCTCCCCTTTCTCATAATTCCCACTTCTTTCTAGATGTATACTTCTAACTTTTGAAACGATGCAATTTTCTTGCTGTGAATGAAGATGGGTTTGGATTTTGACGTGTTAGAATTCTGTAAGAAGTTGAGGCAGAATAGACCTCCACCATACCAGTGTCCTCTAGAGAAATGTGATAAGGTTTATAAAAGTTTGTGCGGTTTACAGTATCACTTAGTTAATTACGATCATGATAATCCGACGCCGGCAACACCAACAGTTGCTCATCATAGAAAGAAAGGGAGATTTAAAGCCGCTGTGCCTACAGGAGACATAGCATTACAGAGTCCACCAAAAGAAGCACTAACTTTTGCAGAGGCACAAAAGGTAGTGCAATTCGAAATTGATGGTAAAATAAGTAGGATTCCAATAGATCAACCTGTGCCAGTTATATCATTAGAAGAGTGGGAGAAGAGAAATGGAGAGTTGGAGAAGCCATTGCCATTTGTGGAACCACCACAGGAGCCACATGTAAAACTTCCAGAGGCAAGCTTCAAGGTATGTTAGTGCTTGCTAAAGAATATGGACTTTACCCCTTTCCTGATTCCTCCTAGTAGATTTGTTTTTATTTCATAAGATGTTAGGTAAATTTACACACATTAAGAAAAGCTTTGTTATTATGCTAATAATTTTTTCTCTTTTAAAACCTAAATCAATTCAATACCAGTTGAAATAATACACAAACTAGTTTTCATTTCACATTTTATTTATTTACAGCTAATACCAGACTACAATGAAAGAGTATGTGATGCCCCACCAAGGCCAAATGCCTACATTCGCTTTATTGAAAAATCTGCAGAAGAACTCGATGGAGAAGTGGAGTATGATGTGGACGAAGAAGACACAGCCTGGCTGACTATCATCAATAAAAATAGAACTAAACAAGGTCTGCCGAGTGTTTCTGTAGACACTTTAGAATTGCTCATGGACAGATTAGAAAAGGAATCATATTTTCAGGTTGGTACTTTTTACACTTTAAAAGTTGTTAATAAATGAAATTACAAGAAAAAAAATCTTTATCTTCTATAAATTATTTTGATTCGTCAAAACCAAAAATATATATTTTGGCGCAGGCATCACAGAATGGGCAACAAACAACTGCCACAGTGGATGAAGATGCTGTGTGCTGTATATGCATGGACGGAGAATGTCAGAATACCAATGTTATTCTATTCTGTGACATGTGCAATTTGGCTGTTCATCAGGACTGCTATGGAGTGAGTTGATTTAAAAATTGTTTATTAATAGGTACATACAGCTAAATGATTGTTCAGTCTTTAAAACAAGATAGAGAGAGAGGAAACAAATATAGTGCTGATCTTCCCTGAGCTATTTTGTGGCTGGCATAACCAACCTTTTGGCTACATCACCATCTCATATCGAAAACTATATAGTTCATCTCAATAATATGTTCTATAATCTATAATGTATCTATATGTGTATAAAATTTAAAAATATTTAAAGGTACCTTACATACCCGAGGGACAGTGGCTATGTCGAAGATGTCTACAATCACCATCAAGACTTGTCAATTGTGTTCTTTGTCCAAATATGGGAGGTAAAGATAGCAGATACCTTATTATTATTATTTTCTATCGGCGACACCCTTGGCAGGACGGGTGATCAGTCCACGTTATCGGCTGACCATTTCACCCATTTGGCCTTATACAGATACCTTAATTAGTTTGCTGCTTTCTGCTTTGCAGAAATAAAAAAGAGATGTAAAATATATTTCTAACAAAATAATATATAAAAGGTATTGCATAGGTCTAAGTATGTGACTTTTTTTTAAGGTGCGTTCAAGCAAACCGATCAGAGTACTTGGGCACATGTGGTGTGTGCTCTCTGGATTCCTGAAGTGCGATTTGCCAACACTGTATTCTTGGAGCCTATAGGTATGTATTTATTATTGATAAATCAATACAATTTTAGAAAATCTTAATTTATTGCTTATAATCAAACAATAAAACACTTTTAATGGTAAAGCAAAAAATATTAGTTAATATAGTTTTTAAATTGATTTATTATTGCGACCCGACGTTGTAGACTCTAAAGCAGCCATGGACACAGGTGTCCCTAATGTTTAAATGAACCTACTTCACTAGCGCTATTTGTTTCTTCGTTATTGGTATTTGGACCTTTAAAGGTACATTAAAAGCTATACTTAATCTATCTATACTAATATATAAAGCTGAAGAGTTTGTTTGTTTGAACGCGCTAATCTCAGGAAGTACGTATCCATTACAGATTCAATAGAAACAATACCACCTGCTCGCTGGAAGTTGCAATGTATGGTCTGCAAGCAACGAGGTGTAGGCGCATGTATACAATGTCACAGAAGCAACTGTTACAGTGCTTTTCATGTTACTTGTGCACAGCAGGCTGGGTGAGTCAGCTACTGAACTATTAGAACCTTATTAGTTATGATAATTATAGTTATAGCTTCTGCATAAACTTAAATTCACTTTTCAGACTGTATATGAAGATGGAGGCTGCAGGTACCGGTAGAGATCCCAGTCAACCAGTTCAGGTTGCAAAGATGGCATATTGCGACGCCCATACACCGGCACATATATTACAGGTAACTAAATTTTGTACAGAAAATATTTGTAACCAGAAAATATGGATACTACAAACTCAATTGTTGTGGAATCAATTAGAACCAGTTAAAATGTTTTATTTTTATTTTGTTTATAAATTAAGCACAAAGATGTTTATATTATTTGTAATATGTTTGTTAAAAAAAGTGTTTTATTAATACTATTTTTAACAGGAACGTCGTGCGGCCGAGTCGGAAGGAGAAACTAAATCAAATGATTTATCAGCCATCAGACAAAAGGGTAGAGACAAGATTAAGCAAGTAAGTGATTAAATATTGGTATATTATAGAAAATATATTTTGTTTTGGGTTTAACCCACTTAAAAGATTTTACAACATACAAATATTTAAAACAAAGAAACATTATTTTGTCTTAACAAAGGCTCGCCGAGTGCTGGCATTAAAACGAACATGGGCACCAGTAGTCCTAGTGCCAACGTTACCTGCCGAGCGAGTGGCAGAAATAGCTCAGCTAGCGGACGGGCCGCCGGCAGCGCGTGCGCAACTCATGAAGCGGTTGTTGGCTTATTGGACGCTGAAGAGGCACAGTCGGAACGGCGTGCCTCTGTTGAGGAGGCTGCAGAGCCTGACTAGCCATCACGGTATGGGATTCTATGCCTTTATTAAAGTGTAAACTACAAGTACTCTAATTATTATTTATATATTTATTTCTTGTGTGAAAAAGAAGATTTTTACCTATTTGGTTTAACTCTAGGAACCAGGGGAATTCAGGATGGCACTGTTAACGTCAGAGAGCTTTGCAACCAGCTCAAATATTGGCAACGGATACGCCAGGACTTGGAAAGAGCGAGGTATGAATCTAACCATTGTAAATTTTGTTTTTTTTGTAAGTATTCAATTACAAATAATATATGAAGATACAAGCTGATAGTTGATGCTTAAACTCTATCAACTACAGTTGGCGACTGCACCCTATTTTCCATTAGCTTGTTTAGTGCATGGAAGTTAATGACAGTTACCTTTAACCATATAATGTGAATTTTTCAGATTGCTGTGTGAGTTAGTTCGAAAGCGAGAACGACTTAAGGCTGAATACACACGAGTGTGGGAACGTTGCGTTTTACACACCCTCAGACCCGATCGAGCTGCTTTACACAAATTGTTGCGACAGCTTAAGCAGAGAGATGCAAGCGACATCTTTACTGAACCTGTTGATCTAAATGAGGTAGGAATTAATAACAATATTACTTTTTTACATAAGTGGTCCCCGTTTTTTAAATTCAGGATATTTAATTTGAAAGACCGTGTCCTTGATGTAGGTTATGCCCAAACACTACGTCCGTTTTTAAACAAGTATGTTCTTATCTAGTAAAGCAGACTTAATCAGCACTCAGAACAACGGCACGGAATGCGATGCCGGTTCAAGTCCTGCCCGAAAATTATTTCAATTTACTTTTAATCTATATAGTGCCATCATGTGCAATTATGTAAAAAATATTAATGTTTTCAAACTAAACTTTTCTGCCCAATTTATCTAGTAGCAATCCAAGGTAGCTTCATTTTAAAACTGAGTCATGCGGAATAGCGAGAAACAGCTGACAGAATAAGAAATTACTAATCTTTTTAAAACCACACACAGGAGATATAAAATGTATAAAAAAATATAAAAAAAAACATTTATTTATTTCAAAGACTCTTACCAACTAAATACGTAATAACAGATAATCTAAATAACATCTTTGGCTTTTAAACTTATGAAATTTGGAGAAAACATCTATTGTATTTTCTATTTCAAAGACACTATTATATAAATGCAATATCTGTTGTAATGGAGCATTCAGACCTTAATTATTATTAAATTAATGTTTTGTAAAAGGTGCCAGACTACAGCACTATTGTTCGACACCCAATGGACCTCAGTACAATGGGCAAAAAACTGGATAAAGGTCAATACAAGACGATAGACGACGTTGAGGCTGACTTCCAACTTATGATAGACAACTGCCTCACTTACAATAATAAGGATACGGTTTTCTATAAGTAAGTACAATGTCCTTCAGTATGGTATTGTTGTTTGGGTAATAATCAAGGAGCCGTGGGTTTGATCCCACCGGTTCCAATATGATTCTAATCATTTTATAATTTTTCTAAAACATGTTCGACTTCGTCTGTAATTCTGGATATTAAATTCTGTCCGGGCATGAACCGCCCATAGATCAAAGAGCCGTGATGTTTAATCGCGTTTCGGTATCAGTCTGTGTATTTTCGAATATCCAGAGCCCAAATAGGTTGATAGCACATCTGGCTCCGATGTTATGTGGATCGGGTATTACCTGCCATCAAGTGAACTGCTTATCTATCATAAAAAAAGTCTGCTGACGTCTTATCTATGACACACTTGTATTATAAAATTTGTCTTCGCAGAGCCGGTGTGAAGATGCGTGAACAGTGCAAATCGATATTCCGTCAAGCGCGACGCGACGTTCGCGAGGCGGGAATGTCCGAGCTGGCCGGGACCGCTGACGCTGAGGAGTCTTTAGAGATTACTCTCAGCCCGCGAAGACGTCGAAGTTGTGACTCGCGACGGACGCGACCAAGCAGCAGTGACAGCGAGCGTACAGCCGGTATTTAATTTTGTTTAAGTTTTTTACATTTTATTGCACATGCGCACTATATAAATTGAAACATATCACTCGGACAGGACTTGAACATGCGTTTTACGTTTACTTAAAAGCGTTTTACACGCCATCGTCGAATTTTTTCAAAGTATTGATACATGCACCTCTCGCACAATGTAATTTCAACCTTAACATTTGCGTGTTTCGTGCAATTTCAACCTTAATACTTGAAGGTCTAGGTTGAAATTGGCTAATAGAAAAATAATGAAAGGGGAATCATTAGTCTTATTTCATAAGATTACTTTAATATAATGTATATTTTATGACAAAACACATCTTAGGTAAATCTTAATTATGTTTGAACGACGTATTGTTTCATTATAACGGTATTTCCTTAACCTCTAGATACTCGCAGCGAACGTGGTGTGTCAGTGGCACGCAGTGAGAAAAGGGCTGCCAGTGTCAATCCAGCTTCCGACGATGATGATACGGTAATTCATGGAAATACTATAATCGTAATCATAAATTGAGAAAAATTTACGACATAAGGTTAATTGGTAAGCGCAGCAACATCGCTGTGGATGACGGTTCGAGTCTCGCCCGTGTCGTAATTTTTTTTAATTTTTAATACATATTGAACTTATATCCCACCTCCAACCCATTATGTGTAGATTAAAGGCTACTTAACTGATTATTTTATTAATAATTGAAATAAGCTTTTTAGTTTTTTAGCTGCTACCTCTAATACAACTTTTTACAAAGTACCTTAAAAAGCGTAGGTATGTTTAAGTGTTACCAAAATTTTATGATTATCTTACGTAGATATTTTACAATTGATATATACATAGTAACTCAACATCTTTCAATATCATTTAGCGGGACGATTCCCCAATTGTAACCAATAAAGTGAACAAGAATTGGTGGCGGGGGCGTGGCCGAGGCAGGGGTAGGCGAGGCCGACGGGGTAGAGGACGCCCTGCGCTATCCGTTGTGAGACAACTGCAAGAGGCTGGTGAGTGTTTCCTAATTATCCTATATAACCTTTAATGTATAGAATGTCATTTTTTTTATATTAATGCTTTTTTACTGAATATTCTAGACACAGCTACATCTGACTCGGAAACACCAATAACCAATAAGAAGAGTGAACGCACCCAAAAGCTGGTAACACCCGACAAGTCACCTACTAAGATTCCAGAGCCGGCAACACCAAATACAAGTAGGTCATCTTACAGCTAAACTTTTTGTGTTGGTTAGAGGATTTATCGATGAAGTCTTTAGGCTATTAAACGGCACGCTGCGACCAGTATGGGAAAAGTGGAATAAATGGGAAAAAAAAATCATTTTTAAGGGTTCAAGGCAAACCTCCTAACAAATATGTAATGTGTTAAGCTTGACTTGCAAGAACGACGGCACGCAAACGATCAGCTATAATTTATAAAGATGAGGTCTGTAAAAACAAATACCAATTGTGCTATTATAAATTATATTCGCAATAATATGTTCTACGTTTAATTAAAATCATTTCTGGAACATATTTCAGTTAATAATAATATTATTTCTTTAATTTCAGGTATGGGTCTGTTAGGCGGGCTAAGAAAACCAACACTGCTTGTACCACCGTCTTCTATTACGACACCGCCAAAAAGTTTTGGTGCTGATGGTAAGCTTTAAGAAGTATCTGAACCAATGCGGCGCAAATAAGACAGTTCTGAACAAGATCACGTAAACGATGGCTAAACGTTTAATTTTACATAAGATTTCGCTATTTGTAATGATTACGCTAGATTTATTTATTTATCCTTTAAACTTTATTCCGAAATTTCCGAATATCCTAAACCAAAATTGGTCGCCAGCGCAGTTTGATGAAATGTTATATGGCTAGGGTATTTTACTTACCAGTGAGTGAACCATAGACTTGTCTTTTCGCCTCTATCATAAAAAGTTAAGTTTAGTTACTATCTAAGTTCTTTAATCCATTCATATATAAACTTCTGGCGTAATGTAATTTCAACCCTAACACTTACGTATTAAGGGTATTAAGGTCTTACGCACAGCTATTAAATCTTCAAAATCAATTATAAATTGAAAAAAATTACGACACCGGCAGGACTTGAACCGACATCCACAGCGTTCCGTGCTGTTGCTATAACTGGATATCGTTTCAAATTTTGCTCGTGAATAAATATAAAAAAAAATAACGACTATTTTTTTAAATATTTATAATCGATTCTTAATGTATATAGTGCCATCATGGGCAATAACATGTGAAAAATATTAAAATTTTCTATTGAATCTTTGTAGCCACGTTGCCTACATTATCAGCCAGCTTAGGACGCACGCCAGAACCACGTAAGAAGGGACGCGGCCGTCCTCGGAAGCACGATAAAGATAAGCCTTCTTCGCCCGATCTCTTTAGGTATTCGTATTAAAATTAACCACAGATAATATAGATAAAGGCAATAGGCAAACATTAGCTTAGAAGAACAATTATCCTTCATTCTTAATTACCCAAATTGAAAATTAGGCCAAATTGAACAAAAACAAATAATTGCAATAAAGATAATGATAACCTGAATATTGAAGAAATGAAAATGAAGAAGAATTTCATTGTTTTGCCAATTTCAGAAGCCTTCCAATATAATTTAAATCAAATAGTATTATATGTTATTAGTATAAATAAGAACGTTAAAGGTATTAATTAAATTTATCAGGTCATCATTACTGGGAGATAAGACCCCGGTACCTGCATCGTTCCTTCAATACCGTGGACCGCCGGGAGAAGTCGGTTCGGACAGTGATTTAGCGTTATCAAGGTTATTATTAAATTAAACCAAATCAAACCTGATTTATTTTATAGATGTATGTTGCTTAGCACTACTCTGTTTAGAGACTCCATCTGCAATTCAATGTTCAAGAACCTTTATTAGCTTTGCAATCAGCGCAAATCAGCGGGTCAGGTCACAGCAGTTTATTCCCACTAACCATTTATTCTCCAGAGGGCCAGACGAAGCCGACTGTTTCAGAAAGAATATAAACAGGTTAGAAATATGCTGGACCTGGTAGGGATCGAACCCTTAGCCCTTTTTATACGTATAAGACAATTTTATATTAAAAATTACAAGCAAATCAGATAAGAGAACATTACTCCGGTAAGTACTAACCGTTGACTTACTTCTCGGAAAAACTTTTTAATTAAGATTTATTGATTAAATATTCTTTAATTTAGATCGTCCAGCAGCAGTTCCGTGTGGTCCCAGTCGTGTTCGTCCTGTACTCACTACGATGATGAAAATGCTTCAGACAGAACTTGCTCGCTGTCTTCTTCAGATGCTGAAGGGTAACTTGACAAATTTGACATTATGTAGAATCAAACAGTGTTTCAAGTCCTTTATTATACTTTTTCGGGTGTTTAATGGTTTTATATTAAGGCGGTTGAAATCCTGTGGTTTGAAATTTGGTTTTTGTTTGCATAGTATCAAAATCGCACTATTTTCAATAAAAACCTTACTTTTATAATTTTGCAAATACTAATACAGCTGAAGAGTTTGTTTGTTTGAAGACACTAATCTCAAACATGTCGCGCTGCGACAAATAGAAGCGGTACAGCGGGAACTTTTATGATTTCCGTTGCGTACGGTACGAAAACGGTTCAAGACACCAAAACAATGTATGAAAGGATGTTTCCGCAACTGTTTTTTGACATAAACTTTCTAGAAAGCGACCGACGTTGTGGTTAAATAAGGATGAAGAAGAGAAGAATAACTATTCTACGCTGCCATACGCTGACACAGCTAGTGTTCAATATTTTGGATTGTCACTAATCTCTTATTGTTCACCAGTTCCAGCTGCAATGAAACAGTGGAGTCAAATATGGAGGGTAGTTCGACAGACAGGCGGAGGATGCCTCGGCGGACGCGTACTGCTGAAACGGAAAAGGAATCTCCCACTACGCCTCAAAAGGTAAACAATTTATGGAAATCTTCTGTTCTGCGTTCTTGATCTTTGCGTTACCATTAATTCATACTAATATGATCCAGGGTCGCGGTACCAGATCAACTTCGACGAAAACACCAGTAAAGAATCCTCAACCAGATGTTCTAATGGAGCCACTGCAGTTGGTATGGGCTAAATGCAGGTTAGACTTCGGATTCTACTTTCTACAAATTTTTACTGTAAATTCAGTTATACATTTAAATAAAACACTTTAACGGTTTAAAACGCGATATATATTAGTTAAACTTATTTCTCCCCGTGACCACGGCTACTGCAAAGCATCCGAAACGTCGGGCCGTACTTAAAAATAATTTTCAAATAAGTTTAACTAATATACATCACGTGTTTAACCGTGAAAGTAACTTATTTTAATGTGTAGGTACTCCTCGCCTATACTACAGACAGTATTTGAATTAAACATGGTAAATTCAGTATAAATTGTAGTTAGTATTTTTTAAATACTTACTGCGTAGAGGCGTATCCTGGTGTAATGGTAACAATACATGGCTTCTAAGAAATGGGGTAATTGGTTTTATCCCCCCCAGGTCCAACAGTTTGTAATCGATTTATATATTTTTTGAAACATGAAGGACTTCGACCGGAAATCTGGATATTAAATAGATGGTTGGAATATCGAAATTCCGTCCGGATCAGGAACCACCATCCGTTAAATCGCGTTTCGGTTTAAGACTATATTCCAAATATCCATAGTCAAAATAGGTCAATAGTGCATCTTTTTTATGGCTTATGTATCACACGCCATCACGTGAATCCTATTCCTCCTGTTTTATAAAAAGAAAAAATCTCCGATATGTTATTCACTAGTATAAGTTGCTCCACTTGCGACTAAACCATATTGTTGTGATTTCAGAGGCTATCCATGGTACCCAGCATTAATAATAGATCCAAAAATGCCAAAAGGTTTTATATACAATGGCGTGCCTCTACCGGTTCCGCCACAAGACGTTTTGAACCTGAAGAAAAACTATGCTCACGAACCCATACTATACCTCGTTCTATTCTTTGATGTGAAGAGAACCTGGCAATGGTTGCCTCCGAACAAATTGGAACTCTTAGGCATAGACAAGTCTGTGGATCAGGCGAAAATGGTTGAATCCAAAAAACCCACTGATAGAAAGGCGGTCAAGAAGGCCTACGGAGACGCGATGCAGTTTCGCAAACAGGTGGATGGAGAGAAATGACAAAGGTTTAGAAGGCAGAGGCCTAAATATAAGACATTCAGCTTCGGAATGTTCTCGAATATGAAGATTAAGACACCTGATACAACAGATAGTAGTGATTAAGTACGACATGAGATCTAATCAAACTATGTAGCAAGTATCAATAATGTATGTGTAGCAATGGAATGTCTTGATTAGTATTACTAATTTGTATTGGCTAGAGTTTATGCAAAATTAATTACTAAACATTCTAAGTGTACAACGCTAAAGGCAGTGACCTAACTGCAGTTTTTGTGACTTGAGATATTTTCATAGTCGGCCCCAAATGTGTTTATCGACATAAATGCAAAATTAATTCTTTGTGAAATATAAAATTATTTGAAAGCCAGCTTACATTAGAATAAAATTAAAAATTTCTCCTGCCCACATTACATCTGTTGCTTAATAATAAATACAAACTACAAATTTTATACGCAGTAGTTTAGACAGCTTAAGCTTGTTTGTTGTGATGTCATTAGTTATACATAAATGTATCTAAAAAGGCATATTAGAGATGCGTAACGATGTTTGCATTAAAATATTAGTTGTATTTATAAAACTATTAAATACCAGGGTTTGTTACTTTGTTTATACTTTTTTAGGTGTTTGTCTGTTTGTGAAGAAATACACAATAAACACTATTTTTATTTTTTAACCTCTTCCAAATACACAAAAGCAATGACTGAGAATATTTGTGTATTGGCATAAAAAAACGCACAATTATGATTATTTATTAACTTTATTGATTCTAGTTATATATTAATTATGCATAATGAAAATTCTATTCTTGCGTAGTATTTCTAATAATGTTTGTCCCAGTGAAATATTTTACCAGGTGTAGGCCTCACAGTGGTAGCTGTTTTTGCTTCGCTGAAATAAAAAAAAAACCTTAATAAATTTATTTATAAATGTGAGGTTAGGAAATGTCAATTGTCCATAATTGCCACAACAGAATTAACTTATTTTCTATAAATATTATAATATTTTGCAGTAATAGGTTTCTCATGGTAAGACACAGTACCGACCACCTCTGTAGCCAAATGGTTAAACGCATTGTCTATCATTGAGTTAAGCGCGAGAGGTCCTGGGTTCGAATCCCAGGGAAACAAAATATTGTTTCGGTCAGGCAGGGCATAGAAGTCTGATCAACTACTTGCCTGTTAAAGAACGGATCAGTGAAACTAACACAAAAATGTGTTCTCCCCATGTCCCACGTGGGGGAAACGGGATTTCACTTTTTACATGGTAAGACACAGTGATTCAAGGGCTTGATATGTAAGAAAAAATAATAATTAGGTAAATTGCCTAATGTTAGAGTTATACAGTACTAAAATCAAAAAAATTACCCCTTTTCTGAGCCCGCTGTAAGCAACTTAGCTGATATATCTAGGGGTGGCATAACTTCTCGGCGAGCATCACGGCTAAGGTAGTAATTGTGAGCATGTCTGGAAGATGCAACAATTTATGTTTTATATGAGGCTTTAAAAGCCAGTGCCAAAATTTGGGAATCTGGAGCCTGCACCATGTCGAATTCTAGCCTGTCATTTTACCCTTACCTGAATGATAGAGGAATAAAATACTTTTACTACTAGAAGATTAATTAAGATGACTTGTATCATATTGATACAAACTTGAATCTAGAAAGATTTTTGTATAATTATGTACTTAAAAACACAACGCTTTTTAATTACTTGACAAAATGATATGCAAAGGTATATAAATATTATTATTATAAAATTACTTGTGTGAGGGTCCATCAGGAATTTGCGGCGGTGGCTGCGTCCTGGCCGCCAAATATGGTTCAAATCTTAAGGCATTAGTATGCTTTCTCTATAAAGAAAACAAATACAATGTCTAGTTACTTTCATGTATGCTAATATTGCAATATATAGTTTTAAAAGTTACATAATGACAAATAATATGATTTACCCCTAATAGGAAGTTTCTAAATGCCTGCATAAAAGGCGATAGATCACGCGGTGGAATTTTTGCCATTCTGGCTGCGCAAATTCACTTGGAAATTCTAATAAATATGTGATAAATACACTGTTTTTAGGTTGTTTATCGTCTCAGAAATCTAAATATATTCGAATTTATTTTACACGTCAATGTCAAAACCAAGGTCAATGTGACATATGACACATAGGACGTCAATGTCAAGTTTTGCTCCTGAGAGGTTGTACTTGTGATCTGCCCCCTTCCCCTTTTCTTTTTTTTTCCCCTTTATTTTTTTATTTTTTTTTTTTTTTTATTTTTTTTTTTTTTTTTTTTTTTTTTTGCCCCGCTGCGCCGCCGCCCCCCCCCCCCCCCCCCCCCCCCCACCCCCCCCCCCCCCCTCTTTTTCTTTTACCCCCCCCCAACCAAATAGCGACCGCGTCCCCCCCGGCCACCCACCACGCACGCGCAGTCTTTATTTTTTTTACTTTTTATGTCCTCATATCCTACGGCCCCGCCGCCCCTCCTGGTATACTTTTCCTTTTCTTTTTTTTTTTTTTTTTTTTTTTTTTTAATTGAAGGGGGGGGGGGGGGGGTGAGTTTTTTTTTATTTTGTAAATTTTTATTGTTTGGTGGAAGGGGGTTTGTTTTTTGAGTAAAAAAAGAAAAGTGGGGGTGAAAAGGGGGAGAAGGGGGGGGGGGGGGGGGGGGGGGGGGGGGGGGGGGGGGGGGGGGGGGGGGGGGGCACCGGGGGGGGGCGGGGGGGGGGGGGGGGGGGGGGGGGCGGGGGGGGGGTGGGTGCGCCCCCTTTTAATTTTTTTTTTTTTTTATATATTATACCGGGGGGGGGGGGGGGGGGTTTGGGGGGGGGAGAGGGGGGAGACCGGGGTGTTATTGGTTTTTATTTTGTTTGGGGTATTTGTACCCACAGAACCCCCCCCCCGGGACCCCCCCCCCCGCCACCCCCCCCCCCCCCCCCCCCCCCCCCCCCCCCCCCCCCCCCCCCCCCGGGGCCCCGGTTTCTCTTCTTCTTTTTTTTTTTTTTTTTTTTTTTTTTTTGGGTTTTTTTTTTGGGTGCGGGGGCCGGGGGCGGCCCCCCCCCCTCTTTTTTTTTTTTTTTTTTTTTTTTTTTTTTTTGTAATTTTAAATAGAGAGAAAGAAAAAAGGGGAAAAAAAAAAAAAAAAAAAAAAAAAAAAAAAAAAAATATAAATTTATTTTTTTTAGGGGGGGGAGGGAAGGGAGGGGGGGGAGGGGAGAGGGGGGTATTTGGTTTTTTGAAACCCCCCCGGGCGGGGGGGGGGGAGGGGAAGGTTTTTTTTTTTTTTTTTTTTATGGGGGGGGGGGGGGGGGGGGCCGCCCCCCCGAATGTTTTTTTTTTTTTGGGGGGGGAGAAGGGGAGGGGGGGGGGGGGGGGGGGGGGGGGGGGGGGGGGGGGGGGGGGGGGGGTGGGGGGGGGGGAGGGGGGGGGGGGGGGGGGGGGGGGGGGGTTGTTGGTGAAAAAGGGGGGGGGAGGTGGGGGGTTTTTTTTTTTTTTGAGGGTGTTAGGTTTTCTTAAAAATTAATATTTTTGTTTTTTTTTTTTTAGGGGGGGGAAAAAAAAATTAAAAATTATTTAAAAAAAAAAAAAATTGGGGGGAAAAAAAAAAAAAAATAAAAATTTTTTTTTTTATAATAGGAGGGGGGGTTAAAAAAAAAAAAAAAGAGAGGGGGGTTAGAAAAAAAAAAAAAATATAAAAAAAAAAAAAAAAAATATTATATTAGAAAAAAAAAAAAAAAAAATTTATTTATTTTTTTTATAAAAAAAAAAAATTGTTTTTTTTTTTTTTTTTTCCGTCCCCCCCCCCCCCCCCTCTGTGTGGGTTTTTTTTTTTTTTTTTGGGCCCCCCCCCCCCTCCTTCGGGGTGGGGTGCTCCCGTGTTGTGGGGGGAGACAAAAAAAAATCACCCGCCGGGGGGAGGGATTTTTTTTTTGCCCGGGGGGGGGGGCCCCCCCTTGGGGGGTGGTTTTTGGGGGGGGGGGGGGGTTTTGGGGGGGGGGGGTTGGGGGGCGTTTGGGGGGGGGTTGTGGGTTCGGGGGGTGCACAACTTTGAATAGAGGTGTCCATGATTATATTTTATTGACGGATCCTCGTCGCCAGGCCATTAAATATTTAAAAAAAAATGACGGATCCTGGCAATATTTTATTTGTGCTTATAAAATTATTATGGTCTCAAAGTAACGAAAAGAAAATATTACCAGGTTATTAATGAATTATCTACGTAAAAATTAAAAATGTTTCTAATAAACTCACTAAAGCTAACACTATTTGAATTATTGTGTTTTTTAGATCGTTCATTTGTACGTTCGTATTGTTAGGTATTTTAAATGATAAAGAAAGTGTGTCGCAATATGACTACCCAAACTACTTAGAACAACTTATTTCATACTGATGTAGCCATGTTCTGGTTATTAATCATTTCTATGGTAATGGAATCACTTTTTAAACAAACAAACTTCAAAATATGTATTATTAATAATTATGATTTTTCGTTTATGTCTCCGTTATGTCCAAACTAGAAACATCATTTTATTGATTTAGGAGTCCTGTGCTTCAATTACTTCTTTAATTGCCTTAGCTGCTACAGCCCTGGATGATATCAAGATTAAAAATAACCAAAAACAAATTTAACATATAACACTTATTATTTATTAATAACATATTATTTGTTTATATAAACTTAAAATTACATAAACATATTTACAAAATAATGACTATAACAATATCTGATAGGAATCAACTAATATTCTATTGTAACCGTCTTCGTTTTGAGATATTCATTTAACGCTTCTTGACCTGTAACGAAAGAAATATAAAGTTAGAAAATATAACTCACTAACTAATCACTTTAAGAAAATATAAACTATCGTATTAATATAAATATCACGTCTAACGTGATCAGGCATATTTTCTAAGATCTATTGAGAATTACTTTATTAATGTTAAAATACCTACTTAGACATCGGATGTCATTGTAAAACCTTGTAAAACTAACCAATCAGATCAATCCAAAAGATTGTGTTTGACTGTCTCCGAATAATCAAGGCCAAAATAGGTCGACGGCGCATCTGGTTAAGATGTCATATGACCGGGATATTTCACCTACTATCAAGTGAATCGCATGCTTGTTTGTTTTCTATCATAAAATGACCTGACTGACACCCAGGTAAGTGACTATAAAAGCAAGTTAAGAATGAATTGTGTACCTAGATCTTTTCCAAAGCCGGACTGTTTGAAGCCGCCAAAAGGTGCAGCGACATCTGTCTTATTGTAAGTGTTAATGAAGACTGTGCCGGCGTCAATCTTCTCAGCAAACTGCAAGGCCCTTGATACATCTTTGGTGAACACTCCACTCGCTAGACCATACTCAGTGTTGTTTGCCCGACGAATAACATCGTCCATGTTTCTATAAATAATACCCATTAGAAATACTTAAGTAACCACTCATGTTAATGATATCCGTTAGGATAACCTATGATCTTTTGTCTTTGGTCTATGATATAAATTAAATTAGTATTATATCTGCTTCTAAAGAGTCTAAAAAAGATATACTTCTCCTAGACGTAAGATTTAATTATATATTATCGAATTGGATAGTTTTTGATATTTAAAGCTGAAAAAAAGCTGTCCGTTGTATAAAATAATAATATACATACAACATAAATTTTGCTATAAGCGATATCAAAATAATACTTTTAAATGACAGACTTTAACGGTTTGAATCGCGATATATATTAGTTACATTTGTTTACAAATCGTCACAATCCTCCCGTAACCATGGCCGTGCAAAGCATCCGAATCTTCGGGCCTACGGACCGTTCATTAAAATATGTACTACTCGCGTAAACTTCAGACAATATTTGAAAATAATAATTTTTAATTTGCTTACCTACACCAAAACATCTTTTTTTGTCTTTTCAAAACTACATAGAGTTCTTAAACTGAATACATGAAAACGTAACTTACTTGCTACTGAACTTGCTGATAATCATTATGGGTCCGAATGATTCCTCCTTAGCGATCCACATATCATCAGTGACATTTGTGAAGACTGTCGGCTCGAAGAAATAGCCAGGTCGGTTGATACGCTTTCCACCATATACCAGTTTAGCACCTTCTTTTACTCCTCGCTCACAGAACTACAGTGAAAAAAAATGTTAATACTTTACAATTACGAACGTAGCCTATTCTCAAGAAAAATCGCAATAACATATAATAATAAATTGTGTTACCTCAATTAGTTTGTCCATGTGCGCCTTGTGATTTTGCGGCCCATGCGCCGTTCCCCTATTAAGTGGATCGCCAATATTAATTTTCGTGGTTTCTTGAACGACCCTTCTTAGAAATTCATCGTGTATTGACTCTTCTACAAATAGACGGCCAGCTGCTATGCAGTTTTCTCCTTTGTTGAAAAATACAGATGCCATACCCTATAGAGAATTAGTAAATATTTTTAAATTCGTAAGTATTTTGTCGCGAGGGCCAAGAGCCACTCTGGTACCTAAGGTAAACTAATAGTAAAATTGTTGTAAACCGGCTCTTATAGTTTTGAAGGTAATTTCTATTTCATTACATATCTCAGTTAAACGAAAGAAATGATTACACTCAGGTTTTGGAGTTAAAAGTCATGATCTTACTTACTGACCTATAAGTATTTTCTATAAGTTAGTTGCGTTGTTTAAAAATAGTCAGATATTTAAATAAAAGCTTTGCTTTGCAGCAAAGCTGGCAGTAAGCTGGCTAGTAAGCATCCAACGTCGGGCCGAAATTAAAAATCATTTTCAAATAAGTTTAACTAATATATCGCGTTTTAAACCGTTTTATTTAAATATGTACTACTCGCGTAAAGTATAGACAGTATTTAGTCAGATATTCCTTACATTTCTCACAGCCTTATCCATATCGCAGTCTTCGAAGATGACCAGTGGTGATTTTCCTCCCAATTCAAGTGAAACTTTCTTCATGTTGGACTCTGCGCACGACTTCATAATTGTGCGACCTGAAATATGAGAACAAAATTAATACTGTACTAAAATAGTTCTAATTACTTCTTAAACAAAGAGAACATAGAAACATTCTCTTGCTTATGTTATTTGTCTTAATATAATGAACGCACAAAAGAGAAATAGTTCGTAAAATAAGACGTTTAAATTACTGTCTATATAAATAAAAAAAGAAATTAAATATTAAAAAAGGAGATATAAGAAATCTAATAAATTAACAATGTTTAAAACTTTTTCAAAGAACTTACCGACTTCAGTACTGCCAGTAAAGCCGAGTTTCCTCACAAGTGGATGTTCAGATAAAGCTTGACCTGTTACAGTACCACTACCGGGAATAATATTTACAACTCCACGAGGTACACCTGCGCGGACGCATAGTTCAGCAAATTTCAATGCTGTCAATGGGCATACCTAGGGAAGTACAAATTGCTTATAAACCCTTTTTTTATCTTAATCGTCTGAACCAAAAGGAAAAGTATTCTAAATCTTGACTCTATTATTGACTGTTAATCGTATAAAAAATAACGTGCACTTACAGCAGCTGGTTTCATGACCACTGTATTTCCGGCTGCAAGGCAAGCAGCCATTTTCCACGAAAGCATCATCAACGGATAATTCCAAGGTGTAATGAGTCCACAGACACCAATTGGTTCTTTTTTTGTCAGAGTCAAATTTCTATTTGGTCTAGCATGGTTGATGGGAACTGTAGCCCCTTGAATCTTGTCACACCAGCCCGCAAAATACCTCCATGTCTCGATAGACATACCTACGTGAGTTTTCAGCGCTAATGTATAGACTGCACCTGAGTCGATAGATTCAATTGTGGCTAGTTCCTCTTTGTGTTGTTCCATTAAGTCTGCTAATCTAAAATACATAATACATTTTGATGGACCATTTCTTTCTTCAGCAAGTTTAGTATCTATCTTTATATAACAAAGCACGTGTTTTTATTCGTAAATACATTTCTTCAGTAATATTTCAATCACTACATCGAAATATTAGTGACGAACCCTCTACACCTTTTATCATAAACAAAATATGTTTTGTTTTTATAAAGCTTTTGTGTACTTGGAGTACTCACTTAAATAATATCTGTCCACGTTCTCTTGCGCTGATTTTCGACCATTCGCCTTCTTCAAATGCTTTTTGCGCCGCTTTAACTGCTTTGTCTACATCTCTTGCAGATGCACTTTGTACTTTGCATATAACAGTTTCATCACTTGGATTAACTAACGTTAGACATTTACCACTGTCGGCATCAACAAATTCACCATCAATAAACAACTGTGTTGGGAATTTTACTTTCATTTTATTTACATCCAATTCTACACCTTGATATATTATTTCTTGGTTAGCTGAACCACCTCTGAATTTCAAAATCGTCATTTTATAGAAATCCTCAAAGGTTGTGTTCATGTAAATATCTTCGTTTTGTAATTCAACTGTTATGACGTCTTTAATTTCCTCCACTAATCTTACAACATCCATGGAACCAGCGCCTGATTCAAAAAAGTCTGTGTTGTCATCAATTTCGATCCTAAGTATGGCCTTCCATATATTTTTCGCATTTTCAACGAATTGCTTTTCCTCTTCGGTTAACTCAAGTGCTATTTTATTCTCATTGGCTTTAAAGAAGTTTTGTGCGTTGATCATTTTTCCGTTAACTTTAAGTCTTTGAATATTTATCTAGAACACAAGAGGTAAGTTAATTATTATGTTTACAAATTTAGTTTAAATTTCAATTTAAAGATGGCGGTTTAACAACTTACCTTGACACCGTCGTTAGCCGTTATTAAAAGACCACCCTCGTGTATAATAGCTGGCTTATTTAATCCAGGAATAAGTATTTGATCGCCCTCCATTTCATATTCACCCTCCCACAATGACGAACCGAAGAATTTGATTTCAACATTGGTGTCACTATCACTTTCTACACCATCTATAGTTTGCGGTTTGATAAAAGTGGTAGCGCCTGGTGAAGAATCTAATCCTCTAATAAAGTTATGTAGTTCTACTCCACTTTTAGACCAAACAATCTGAAATAACATATGACATAAAACATAAACTTGTTTTCAAGCATTTAATATAAAATTCTACCTTTGTTAAATATATATTGTGGGTTATTTAATGGGAAACAAACACAGGGAAAAATGCAGTTACCTGATGGGTTTCTGGTTTGAATAAGGCTGGATCGTAGGTAGCACCTTCTTCTGTTTGTTCTATTCTAGGTGCAGTTCCATTTGCTACCATATTGACGGATTCCGCTAAAGCTTTGATACCTAAAAATAAAGAATAATTTAGAAAAAAATAATCATTTTTAGAATATTTTTTTTCGTTGGTTTAGTTGAAGCACAATAAAATAATTATCGTGATATAGTTATTTTTTGTGGAAGCTTACCTTCTGGATATAAGTATTTGTTATAGATTGTGTCTACTGTATCATCGATAGTACAAGGAAAACTTTTCTGCAGCAATATTGGTCCGGTGTCTAGTCCATCATCAGCCCAGAATATAGAAAGACCACAGGTTGAATCGCCTTCCATAAGAGTCCTGCGAATAAAAAATTAATCTGTTTAACATCTCTAAACATCTTAAATTAAATTTGTAATTTTGGTAAAAGAAAATTGCGACATTGTAATTATTTAATTAATTCGGCGATCGTATTTTGTTTTTATCAGTTAAATACCAGCACGGGTATAACTTGGGTTTAGTGGTATTTAGATGTTGGGATCATCTTATCAATTTGAATATTATTTATTAAGAACTAAGAGACGGACATACCAATTAATAGACGAAGCGCCTCTATGCCTAGGAAGAATACTGGGATGGTAACAAATGCTTTGGTACTGAGGATACAAGATTACTTCCATTGGAATGAACTGGGTGCAGAATGGCAACACGTTTAACTCAGCTTGCACCTGAAATATTCAGAATATATTGCATCGCTACTCATCTGTACCTAAACTCTAACGCAGACGTTTCTTACGAGCACTTAAAATTTTCATCGAAAATGTGCATCGACCTATTTTGGCTTTGGTTATACAGAAATCCCAGACTGTCCGCCGTTAAGACGACTCATCTGTGGACCTTGATTAGCATTAGACGACCATTAACGAACCGTATTACTCCTCATTTAACATTCACAGGTGAAGTCCTGGTTTATATATTTTTTTTATTATACATAACTGCATTAGACGTAACTTAGGCCTTATTTGATAAAACACCAGATACCACAGTCTCAAATAAGATCGCAAATTTCCGCGTTAACAAAAACAAAGTCATTAGTATATTATTGATAATTGATTACAAAACAACGAAAACACAATAATGTTAACACGGTTAGACTAATATATTTTCTTTAAATTTAATATTGAACATAACACTTGCATTTCTGCGAAATATGTTATAGAAAAAGTAAGTTTAATTATATAATCTATAATGAAAGTAAAGTCCTCTTCGTGGGGTATGGGGTATGACAACATGTATGTACCTAACGTGTGTGCCTTCGATTTACTTTTTAAATAAAACACTCTAACGGTTTAAAACGCGATGTATTAGTTAAACTTATTTGAAAAATCGGCCCGCGTTTCGGATCTTTGCAGCAGTCGTGGTCACGGGGAGATTAAAACGTCGAAAATGTCGGGCAGAAATTTAAAATCATTTTTCAAATAAGTTCAACTAATATATCGCGTTCTAAACCGTTATAGTGTTTTATTTAAATGTGTACTACTCGCGTAAACTATAGAAAGTATTCGATTTACTTTTGTTGATCAGATTTTAGTGTCCTGCCAAAACGAATCTATTATGTCTGTCCAGGACTCGAACCAGAACTAGAGATTTAAAACAATGTTAGACAACACGGTTGACCACTGAGACATATAGGTTTTATGTTTGTACAGTTTGATGTGATAATTGTTTTATACAAATAACAAATTCTAAAAAATCACCTTAACGTTTAATGTTTAAGGTACCCAAAAAACAAGTTGAAGTTAAAAGTCACTCTGTTTCATGCTGATAAGCCATGGCATGGGTTATCAGAGATTGTCTAAAAATACTACTTTATTAAAAACATTTTTACTTAATAATAAACGGCCTGGTGATTTTCCAAAATATTTTAGATAAATTCTCTGTATTTAAATAAAACACTTTAAAACGCGATATACTTATCTGAAAAAAAAATTAGCTACCGCCAGACGTTTTGGATGCTGGTCACGGGGAGACAGGAGGGGTCAATTAATATATTATATCGCGTTTTAAGCCGACAAAGTGTTTTATTTAAATGTGTACTACTCGCGTACACTACGGACAGTAGTCAAATTCTCTAAATATTATATTGGCAGTATCTATATTATAATATTATATTTCCATATGTACAATATAGTATTTGTTATCTTTGTTTACAAAAATAAGTTACTTAACTCGCCATAGGTAAGTAAACCGTACACCTAACACTGAAACTCAAGCTTATTAATATTACGCAAGTATTTCATAAGAATTATTCCTTTATTAACTGTTGCTATTAAAAATTGTAGTTAATAATATAATTATAATAGATATTAATTACATATGGTATGTCATATCATTGTCTTTCGGGCTGTTCGGCCGACGTGAGCGAGAAGAGGTTCTCGAGAAACTCTTCTCGCTCACGTCTGTGAACATATGCCGAACGATGGCCTTGAAAGCCTTGCACAATTCACATAATATGGTATGTGTTTGTAATTTACGTAATGGATCTATGGTGTTTTGTTTTTTTCTGAGATTTTTTGTAATTATTCCATGGAATTATCATTATGACTTATGGCATTATTATTATATTACTCTAAAAATGAATAAGTACATAACACTCTCAAGCAGTAATAGTTTAAAAAAATATATCGTTGATATTTATTAATGGACACTAAAAAGTTAATATATATGCATTTTTAGTTTTAAACACTAAATTTAAAAGTGTTTTACACGCGAACTATATAAGTTTTTAACTACCGCTTAGTGAACAATGAATATATATCTTGAATTCATCAGTTTTAAATGTTTTATTTGTTGTGTACTGTTTGCATAAATGACATAAAACTCTAAAATGCACTTACCGATTTATATTCCTCGAAGACTTCAGGTATAACTTTGCCTTTGATTCTCCAAGATTTATATTTGAACACTGGGGTTCCATTCTGTGAAGCGATGGTGGCTGAAAAAAATAACATAGTTATATGTATAAGAAAGAAAATTTCAATATGTAAGCAGCTCAGGTGGGTTTGGGTGTTGATTACCTATGTATTAAAAAGCTCTGCAAGGAGGAAATGGGTGAAGTGGTCAGCTGATGGTGTGGACTGATCACCCGGCCTCCTATAGGTGTCCCCGATAGAAAATAATAATAATGTGCCTATGTATAAATATAAGTATCGTAATATTCTGTTTAATTGGCGATAAACTTTATCAGTAATCCTTGATGAAGCATATGATGGCGCTATATAAATTTAAAATCAATTATAAATTGAAAAAACTTTTTGCTCAGAACACGGGACGCTGTGGATGCCAGTTCAAATCTTGCCTGAGTCGTAATTTTTTTCAATTTTTTTTTCTTAATTTCAATATCTCATTATTTTTCGATTTACGATATGCAACAAATTATTTAACTTCAAATAGTTAATATAAAATGTATAAGCAATTAACAACAATAGCATTATGATAACTTAAGTAAGAAATAGCTGTTGATAACACACAATGTTTGAATTAGGTTACTTTCGTGTTAATTTATGTTCTAAGTGAACGCTTAATTGGTTTAAGCATTATTTTCATAATGGAAGATGTTGACGTAAGTTAGAGTATATAGTAGTAGAAATATTGTCATAATTCAAACTACTAGCAATATTTTTTTTTTCACATAAGTTAAATTAAAAATCGATTAAAATTGAAAATTATGACTAGGGCAAGACTCGAAACGGCATCCACAGCGTTCCGTACGTTTGCTGTTGCTGTACGCTTTTTATGCCGCTTCAAATCCTGCCCGTGTCGTAAAATGTCTATTAATCTATAATCGATTTACAATATATATATATATATATGCCATCATGTGCAATAATGCACATGTACAATAATAAAGCTATAAGCTATTAACATTTTCCAGTTTTTATTCGTATTAAAGATAGTATGATGCTAATTCTACTTACCCAATGGATCCTCTCTGTTTCCTTTGTCCAGCACAGTGAAAACACCGACAACCTGATGTCCATCTTTCAGCAGCAATTTAAAAACTTCCGCAGCAAACGTACTTTGTCCAATAATCGCAATTCGAAGAGATTTCTTCGGAGCCTAAAATTCATGGCATAATATAAAAGTTTAAAAAACTTTAACGGTTTAAAACGCCAAATATATTAGTTAACTTTTTTGAAAATACCTATTTATGACCTAACGTTTAAATGTGTACTACTCGCTTAAAGTACAGGCAGGTTTTATTTAGTTATAAAAGTCATAAAGTTAATGAAGTTATAATCACTATAACTAAACCCTAAAGTTAATATTGCAATTATCACATATAGACTCATCACAGAAATAAATAGTTATTATTATCAAACAATAAAAATAAGACAAAAATCTTATTCGTGAAAAATCACCAAAAACACTTATTCCGTTGCAAATGTTTTTAAAACAATAGAAGCGTAAATTTACCTCATTAGGCACAGCTATCGGCGGCATCTTTAATATATTTACACAGTTATTGTTTTATCTCCGTCCAGTCGCGTTTAGGACTGCTCTACAACTAACAAGAAACAACCCAATCATCATTTATAAAGACCGGCCACAGTTTCGTCCCATCCTTGGAGCACTTTATCACTATTTTTGTCATAAATCATTGTTTTCAAAATACTCATCACCACTTTATTTTAAACAGCTGATAGCCTTAGCAACACCATAAAATTTGATCTTAATATGTGTAAATATAACTGTTATGTTTTATTTAAATAAAACACTTTAACGGTTTAAAACGCGATATATTAGTTAGTTAAACAATTAAAGTGTTTTATTTAAATGTGTGCAACTCGCGTAAGCTATAGACAGTGTTATGTTTTAGCCAAATAATATTTTTCTGTCTCCGTAGCTTCATAAACATCTATTGTGTTAAGCACGGGAGGTTCTACGTTCGATTTCGGGGTAACAATAAATTGGTTTGTTCGTGTAGGACACAGAAAAGTAATCAATTAAAAATTAAGTAATGAAATCATTCAGAAATGCGTTCGCCCCAAGCCCCATAAAGGCAAACAAAAAACAAGAATTAAAAAACACAAATAAATATAACGAAGGATTCTAACTTTTTTAATTTTATAGTTTAACTCCAAATCTTAAACTTTGGTATCATGGAAAATATGTTTTTAAATATGCTATAGAAAAATGTAGATACAATTACCACATCATATATCCGACGTACATTTTCTTACGTAATTAACCTTTAACACATGATCGACTATTAATTAATCTACATATAATATTATCTATGTATTTTTATTATATATCTCTATTTTTATATCTGTGAGCAGGTAATATAAAGTACCTACTAACTTTATACTTTTTACTACCCTATACTTGCCTGTTACTCTGAACTGAATAAAAGGTGAAATCTTCCTGCCCAATATCATATTAAGATGTGCTGTTGTCCTATTTTGGCTTTGAATCTTTAGAACAGACTAAATGCGCAAATTTATATCTCACACCTCACGGTTCCACTATTTCTCCAATCCATGTAATATCCAGACTTATTTACAGACATTGTGAGCCCGTACACCTATAAAAAAAAGCTTGGATTTAATAGAGAATATAATATTAAGTCATTTTGTACATATTAACACAAGGGGTCAACGAAATTAAGAGCATTCAAACAATATTGAGTACAGCGGTATATTCCGTATCGTTAATATAATATTGTTAAAAATATATCTTTCATATCTGGTTATAAGAGGTTCTGTGCCGTTCGCTAACGAGTTCAAGAAGTTCAAGAAAGTCGGGTATCATTAAACTATAATATTATATTCAACGAACCAATTTCCTAGCCGAGCAGCCAATTACGTCTTTTTGTAAATTATCTATAAAGTAATGCCTAACTAATAGCATAGAAATAAATTTCTTTTAACGTTCGAAAAACGTTAGTTAAATTTTTGATCTATTTTGACTGGGACCTAACATTTCGATTAGGCCTGTCCCCCGTGACCACGGCGGCTACAAAACGGATAAAAAACATGTTTTATTTAAATGTGTAACATTCGAATATATACAATAATAAATTAAAGACAATACGTAAAAAAAATGAGTGTTTCGAGCTCAAACTTTTGTATTTATTTTTGCCTGAGATACATCAAAGATCTGCTCTATTTCCTCCAAACAGCGCTTGTTTTTGTGAAAAATACCCATTTTATCTTATTCTGCAAACAGAAAGATAGACTACAATTGTTTTCGGGGTAAGAAATGTTAAAAGGGGAAAGTAATGTATTTAAGTTGGGTATTACATATAATTAAACTTGATACCTAATGGTTACTTCTATACTGGGAAATGCATTTTTTTTATGTGAGAGACTAGACTTTGTAGGTATAATTCGTACGTCGTCTTTATTACTCTCAGTTAAAATTACGTATTAAATACATTTTTATAACTAAATTTCTATCTATAGATTTGTTTCTATCTTTACCCCATTCGTTACCTTCGCGGTAACATAACTAACCTTACGTTACGTTCTCCAAGAATTTACAAACAATTTGATTGGCAAATGCACAACAATTTCTGTTAAAACCGAACCGGTAATATCCAGTTTGAGCGGGCAAAGCCAATCACTTGACCCCTGACATAAAGAAATATTGTTTATTTCGTGCTATCGTTATCTCACTTTGTGTTTGAACAGTTATTGAGCGATTCTCGTCCCATTTACTATATAGAATGAGGATATTATACTCGTATCCATACAGAATTCATATGCTGTGGAAGTAGTTATTTTGATAAAGTCACCTTACCTATAAATAATTGCTTTAAATGGTGGATGTTTATAGATAATAATATGCAACGTCATCATGTTTATTGATAATGTTTGGCTGGCTGTCTGAACTACAAAACTGAACGGCGTACAAAATTAAGTTTTTAGAGCGAAATATAAAACGGGCATTCAATTTCTTTCGTTCTTTCAATCGTTCTTTGTTGTATGTCGCCTATAATTTCCTGTGGACATCTATTTTATTACTTTACAATAGACACGGAAGGAGTCACTTTTATTCACTTATAGTAGTCTACTGACTACAGACTTCTATAAGTGAAGAGTCACACCTCTACCTACCTACTGGTAGGTAGAGGTATGACTCTTGTGAGAAAACTAGATGTAGGCAAAAGAAAACTTAAGGCATTAATATTCTTACTAACGTTAAACACATGATAGCAGTATATAAATTAAAAATCCGGCACACCATTCCGTGCTCTTGCTCTAACCAATGTTGTTGTGGATCGATGTTGATGCCGGTTCAAGACTTAACGGTGTCGTAAATTTTTTCAAATTATAATCAATTTTTTATGTGAAACTACTACTACTACTACATAATTGTATTATAATAGTACATTATGATATAAGCGCGGTAAGTTGAAAATTACAGCCGAGGCTGTAAATTTCAAAGCGTTAATTTTCAAAGTTAACGAGGAAATGACGACATTTTCAAATAAAAACAATACAGCGAAAAGAAAAAGCGCGCGGAATTATTTTTACTTGTCCACAAATAAGCGATGCGCGCGCATCAACGTTTTTTTTTTAGGCAAAAGTACAAAAACAGCCAGAATTACTAATAAAGTAAATTAATATTTTTGTGTTTTTGTTATAGATAAATGGTTGTAGTTTATTTTCAAAATTAATTAAATTAAATAATTAAATTTTTATTTCCCAAAGTTAATTTTATTCATAAAATATTGACCACTTTTGCCTTTTACATTAGGTACATTATCGCACAAGTACGTAATGAGATACATTACGATATTGAAATTGGTGTAATTACATCCACTTTACGAGCAAAAATATGTTATAAACTTTGTTACCTATTGACGACTAACATTTTAACTAATTTATTATATATAATTAAGAATTAAAATAATATATATTACCAAGAAGAACAAAGATCACACATTTCTCCTTGCCTAGTTATGACAGTCATCTGCTATTATATATTATGTTGTAAGTTTGTTTTCACCTTGTATAAACACCATTGTTGGAGAACAATGCTAATATTGCAATTTCTCCTCGCCTTCAGTAGAGCACACACAGTAAGATGCACCGGTGATACACTTAATGATGATCACCTTCGTTCTCATCCTGGTTCTCGTGATAGAGGTATCTACGTACAATCTAACAATAAAATTCCCAATGTGGTGTACTCTAAGTTTTCGTAAATGCATGTTTAATTTGAACCTACGTTTTGACCTCTTCTAACAAACTACGTAAGTAGATTTTTGTTAATTAGTCGGCAGATTATGGTATATATTTGAAAACTATTTTCTATGTAACTTGTAGATTTTGTTTGTTTATAGCAAGATTTAATACTGTCTGTAGTTTACTCGAGTACACATTTAAATAAAACGGTTTTACCGATATATAATTATTATAACTACGGCCCGACGTTTCAAATAAGTTTGAAAGTATTTTTTAAATAAGTTAAACTATTATATATAGCGTTTTAATCCGTTAAAGTGTTTTATTTATCGTAAAATTGTTAGAATATAAGTTCAGTGTGGTTTCTAGGTAATAAATACTGCAAAGACCCTAAGTGAGACTTGGCCTGCAAATGACTAGTCCAGAGTAGTTTTAGGGGGTTCCCCGTGATATTAAGTTTATCTATCAGTTACTCGACCAAATTTGTTTAACGCGTCCAGCACAAATTGACTTTGATATAAGCATATCTTATTTTAAAATATTCCTTTTAAATCTCTTAATTCGCAACCAGTCTCGTTCATTTAATGCTCCCATATTGAGAACTAATAGTTCATGTTAAAGATTTCTATGTTCAATTCAGTTGCCTACATGAATGAAGATACATTTGAATTGATGTGTTATGCAAATAGCGAAAGACAATAAATATTTCAGGCAATAACTTCAGAGCTACCTGGTAAAGAGTTTTTGATGGATGAAGTGCCTTTGTCCAAATCGTTAGGGTTTTCGGCGAAGCGTTTAGGCCGAACATTGGAGGATGCACACCTGGGCAAGGAGTTTAAGGAACTCTACCAAGAAATGATGAGGGCTAGCCAAGAAATGGACCCTGATGATCTAGATGAGTATATTTCGCACACTGATTTGACGAGACTTAAAGGTTATTAAATTATTTTTAATACAATACTTTTATTAAATATCCTGGTAGATAGATATATCTATATTATTTTACAATATTCAGACAAACTAAATCGAGGATTCTGATTAACATGAAACAGAATTATAAAGATCTTAAACGAAAGTTAAGTTGGCAATTGAATGTTATCTATACTAATATTATAAAGCTGAAGAGTTTGTTTGTTCGCTGACACAGCTAGTGCAGGATATAATGTTATCAAACATCAGACATTTTTTTAATTTACAGCATAAAAGTGACATAGTTACAAAGCTTTAGTACTGTCCATTAATGAACGCCTTTTAAAACCGAACAGCCGGGACTAGAACCCACGACAACACCGTATCGTACTCTCACTCGGTCAAAGTGACCATGTCATGGACGCTAAGCCAGATTCAGTACCAGTATTATGTTTTTATTTAATTTTCCTATTTTTTATTTTATTTATAAGAACATTATAAGTTCTTATGTGGAAATTATAAACATTGAAATATTGTTATTATAAATATATTGTCTATTGATAATATTAATAAGGATGACGTAAATTATTTTTTATTTGGCACACTGATCAGGCAACATTATCTCTTAACCAACTTACCCATTTTCCCCTTTGGAATGATGACGTTTTATTTTCAGGAATAGCAAATAGAAGACGCTCTGTAATATCCTCTCAGGCCAGTAAGAGACGAGCTCGTTCCCAAGCTATTCGCAGGGAAAAACTCAACGGGCAGAGCCTTAGGAGTCACATGGAACATTCCAGACAAAACAACATGTATGAGTAAACTTGGAGGTTTCTTAATACTTTGTAATTTACAGTGCGGCTTAGCATAAATATTTAAAATTATTTATTGTAACGGTTATGTTAATATAAGTTAAAGTTAAATAAATATAAGGTTATAAAAAATATTCTTTATCCAAATATGTAGTTTTTTTTTTACTTTTCGACAATATAAATTCAAAAAATTGCGCTAGAGGTACCAATATGAAAAAATTCGACGATGACGTGAAAGACACGGTAACTCAATTGTTTATAGCAATAGCATGGAATGCTGTGGAAGCCGGTTTAAGTCCTGCCCCGCAATTTTCTTTTCTATTTAAAATCGATTTGATATAATTTCAATATTGGCGTTCTATGTTATATAAGAAACTAATAACCACTTTACTTCCTAATCTCTGTGTGGTAAATACATATAAAAAGTACATTTACTTTATCTAACTTAAAAATTCCTGCGCAAAATGTTATAGCAAAATAGTGCGTCGTTATGTTCCGATGTCATTTTTAATTCCAAGTATAAAATGGAGTAAGAAATCAATTCTAGAGAAGGGCACACACGACTAGATCAAAACCTGCACAACTTTTTTATATATTTAATATATAATAATGTACAAAAAACCTTTGAAACACTGTCAGCAGTTTACGCGGATAGTGCACATTTAAATTAATCTTTGACGGTTTAGAACGCGATATATATTAGTTAAATTTATTTGGAGAGTATTATAACTACCGAACTGATATATATCGCGTTCTAAAACGTTAAAGTGTTTTATTAATTGTTAAAGTGAATTATTATGATTGTTCATCTTGAAGATGAATCATAAATTCATCATCCACTTGCCATCACAGGAATATATGTGAAAAATAAAAAAATGAAAAGTTCAATAAAAGCTAATGACATTCTTTCCCTTATAGCTAATGAGATTCATTCGATGTTTATTTTATCGGGACATCCCCTTACCCGCTGTGTTGTTTGTGTCCACTAGATCACGTCTTTAATGATTACATAAATAATACTTCATTTTTACTTACATGTTTAAAATAATTGTTTTGACTATTAATTTACTTAATATGTCTTTTGATAGAAATGTTTAGTTTGTATTTAGAGCAATAGTAGGCGTGGCTCGTTGCCTCGACGCCATAGGTTCGATAGCTACCTGCGTACAAAATATTTTTAATCGTACCTCGATTGACGTCAAGATTAAAACCTTTATATTATTTTAATGAAAGCTACAATGCCCTCGTTTAGATGAAATCTTAAAATTTGTCTAGACTCAGATACGTTATCCGTCTATTTCTCTTATCGTCAAAGCCATTGAACAAAGGTTGGTTCAGTTTATTACTGTTGTATATATAAGGGGGTAGTGACATAAAATGTATCAGTTATTAGTTAAATGTTGAGTGAGAATTGAGGAAAAATGAGGGTTATTTTCATTTTCCTCGCGTGTCTTCTGAAGTTGTCTGTACAGGTATATTTGAATTAAATTTGACATTGTTCGTTCATTGTTCATAATTTTGCTAATCTGCTAATCATTCATAAATTAACGTGACTCTTATGTCATATAACCATAAGTTATAATCAAAGATTAGTCTTATCTTGGATAATCTTATATCTCTTGAATCTCGTAGGTATTTATTTAGTGAGATAGTCAGATATAAAACTATTACTGAAATTAAAGTTTTCCAAATATTTATTGCATAAATTTTCGTAATTTTTGTAATAGTAATATTTTAAACTCTAGAACACTTTTTATACATAAATACAAATCTAGTTACAGTTGTCTTCTCTTTCTTAAATTATTCTTGTATACATATACTATTATATATTTTGTTATAATAATGTTACAATGCATTTTTATGCAACTTTTACAGCGATTAAGCGATAACTTTTAACTACAAAATCTTTTCTAAAGGAAATCTTATATAAATAGAAACTAATTATACTTACTCATTAAGTAAAATATGCTAAACGGTTTAAAACGCGAAATATAGTAGAGAACTAATTTTTAAGTACAAACAGATGGTTCGCTTCTACTCGCATTAACTAAAATATATCTTTATTAGGAATGATAGTTTGATACTACATACTAAAAATTTGATTGAAGTCCGCAATGTTTTGCCATATATATAATTAAATTATATAATTGTGTCTATTTACACAACGTAATTAAATTAGGGTACTAAAGTCTATTTATTTAAATAAAACACTTTAACAGTTTCAAACGCGATACGTTACATTACATTAGTTAAAAGTATTTGAAAATTATTTAAAGTACGACCCGACATTTCGGATGCTTTGCAACAGCCGTGGTCACGAGGAGACTATATCTAAGGTATAAATTATGGGTGATATTAGAGAGAGGTAGCCAAAAAGACCAATTTGACGCATTGATTTGTTTGAGTACCGCCTGAAGATATTTTGCAATTTGAAAGCAATTGTTATTTCTCGCTCTACTATAATTTCCCAAAAAAAATATTAGTATAACCTTGTATCGTAAAGACACTTCCCGTTTCTTGATATACTTTTATAATATCCTATAAAATGTGCGTCTTTAATTCTACTGTTGCCGATAAAACATTATCTCAGTCATAAAAACATCGGACGATTGAAGTCGGTTAAAGACTAAAGTACAAGATGTCCATCTAGATATAATATAAAGAATAGTATTGTAACGTTATACCGGATAATATTAAACATATTTTAAAATATATAGAACAGTATATTTAAGACATTCAGTATATTTTAAATTCCAAAGTGGACTCCGATGGAGAGATTAATATTATTTAATTTCCCACTACGCACGAACGAGAAAACTTAACGAGAAATGTTAAGAATAAATTATGTAGGTAGTGGTACTAAATGTGGTTTGAGTGCCCTACCTATGTCATTTCCGGGTCTAAAATCATTCAAACATTTTCAAAATGGTGTATGAGGCTTGCTGCTTCACGCGCAATCGTCTTTACCAACTTCTTTGTAAAAAAATCTCATCCTCTTACCATTACGATTTTTTATATTCTGAATCGAAATAAAAGAACCATAATTAGGAGATAACATAAAGTATTAAACTCCCGTTTCCCTCCATTATCCATTTATATACAGAGGCGGAGTAATAGTAGGGCATTATCCTTAAATGATTCACGAGAAGTCAAATCAATATGAATATATTAAATGTAAAACTAAAGTTTGTTTCGTTGATCGAGTTATGGAAAATTAGTCATCTAAATATATATAAAAGCGTCAGTTGATTGTTGTTTTTCTTAAAAAATGGATCATCATATATCTTTGTATCTGACATACCAGAAACGGCTGTACACATTATGATAGGTCGGCTAACATACGTAGTTGGACTATTTTTAGTACATAATACAAGATAATTAGATGTTATATGGCTGGGGGGCTGAATACACCTGCCATCAAAAAAGGGCAACACCGCGAAACACCGATAGTCAACATTTATAATCTACATTCATTCTTTGCATACTCTGTAACGTGTTTGTGTTAGTACACAATTAATTTACATCGAAGAAACAAGTCTGTATTGCTGCAAATGTTCCAATAGTGCAATTTTCAACTCTCTTTCACATTGTTACGGTTGAAAATCGAATGCGTGGAGTATAGTGCTAGTGAATTGTGATAATGAAATCCTTTATATGGATCGGATTCTTTTGTCTGATTTGTAGATCAGAACAGGTGATGTTATAAATCTTTTAGTTGTAAGTACGATGCTATCTATAGTACCTAGGAAGGTAGGTATGTCCCTACTTTGGGATCAATAATTAAAGTGCTGGCAACTTATAATTAAGAAAAATTTTAAATTGACGTACAGATTAATTGTACTATCAAAAGTTTTCAACATTAAGATTTTTTAATCTATTCTGTATTATATACCAATTGGATGAGTCCAAATATGGTTGACAGTTGGTGTAACCAATTTATTTTAAATTACAACACTAACAAAACAAACTGACAAATGGATCCCAAAGACTTAGGTAGTTCGATGTAGAAAAAGTTTGTGCATAAGCAGCCTTAACGCTCGTTGCTTATCAATGCAACGGTTGCTTTGTCGACCTATCTTGGCTATGTATATTTAAGTTGACAATCGTTTAAGCGTGTTTTATTAAAACCATAGACTCAATTTGGACAAAAATATATTTCTGATTCTTCGAACGATTATTGGCATTAGTTTAAAACACGTTTCTAATAGTTATTATTTTGGCAAACTATTATATATTATAATTTATTTATAGATGTTACACATAATCCACTTACACTTTCCTTATCATATTTCCTGTATCTCTTTGAGTTTGAGTTTGAGTTTGACTAATCTATCAAGAACATAAGTAGGAAAAAGTTAAGCTGTTATCAAATTATAATAATTATAACACCTCGAAATCTTTCTTTCTTGTTTAGAAATTTAATTATTGTTTTCAATCATAATCTTGTTGTTTATTATCATCTTAATTGCTAACTCAATCCATTGGCAGTGAACCAAACAACGATAAACGCTGCGGTCTTATTTTCTAATTATGATCATTGAATGATTTCATAGATTAATTTAATTAAATACTTATCACTTAACTAGCGCCATCTGTTGCAGCTCTTCAGTTCCCCACATGACCACGGCTGCTGCAAAGTTTCTGAAATGTCTAGTCGTAATTAAATCAAAAATTTAACTAATAATTTTCCGTCCGCGTAGAATAGTTATTTTGGGTATTCAAATTTATTTTTGCAAAACCACGACGTCGGTCGCGTCCTTACCCTTCGTTCTCGCAAGCTAATCTTAAAGATACATAGCGTCGTTGACTTCTTTTTTAGATCACCTAAAGAGGAATCATTGTTTTTTTGGGTACCTTGTACCGAATATTGCATCGTACGCCTAGGAAACCCATAACCTTTTTTTTTTTCACATTTCTCGATGTACTTCGCTTGTATTAGTCACAAAGCGATGTTTTATAGCCTATAACCTTCCTAGATAAATGCTCTAACCAACACGAAAATAAATGTTCAATTCTCGTCCGTAATTTCTGAGATTAGCGCGTTCATACATACAAACAAACAAACTCTTCAGCTATATGTACATATATAGATTAAAAATGACTATCTATGAATTCTAATTTTTTCTTTTTTTATTATTAGAAATCTACACCGCTAGATAGCAGCTATATTGCAGCGGTTGTCGAGTACGAGACGAACAGGGACACAGATGTTAATGTCCAGAATTACGTCAATTTAATTAAGGATGCTGCAAATCAGGTAAGGATAAGTTTAAGATATTTGGTATCTATGACGTGAGCGAGAAGAGGTTCTCTACGTTTCGAAGAGTAATGATTATGGTTTTAGACATTTATTAAAGAATGTACACATTCACTTATTACTAAGTTAACTAAATATTACATTGGATTATAATTATATAATCCTTCAAGCAACGCGCGCCGGCCGAATAGCCCGAAAAACAATGATATCAGCATATCCAGATAGGGTCAACAATGTTTTAAAATAATTTTGGATAGTAAACGTAAATGCTAAAAGGCTTATAATTAATACTATTAAAAATTATCTGTAGTTTACGCGAGGATTACTAAAATAAAACACTTTAACGGTTCAAAACGCGTAATCTATTAGTTAACTTATGTTTGAATAAACTACAGCCCGACGTTTACGACACAGCAGTGACAGTTTTCAACGCGTTAAAAGTGTTTTATTTAAATATCATATTATTTTAAAAAATAAAATAACGATGTTGAAAAGAATAACATTATGTTTTTGACAGATGTAAATGTTCACTTTTGAAAATTTAAAGTCCCCAGTACCAAGTTTCCCAGCCTTACTAAGGTGCGGTCTAGACTTATTTTTGACCCTGGTCATTTCCACTGATATTCTAAGTTCTTTTCATTATTGTTAGAATTGAAAATACATATTATCAATTTCAGAATGCAGATATAATAGTTTTTCCGGAAATGACATTAAACCGCTTACGAAGCAGAAGTATACCAGTTCCTATTTACGGTCTCCTGAAGACGTATCCAGTGCCCGCTCTTCAAAAGGATTTGTATAATGACGTATGTATTTATCTGAATATTTAGTCAAAATTATTTATATACGCGGTTTCGAACGTCGAACCCTGAGAGATAAACGGCTTGACTAGACACCTGTCCACCCACACCTTTCCATGGTCTGTATTTACTAACGAATATTGTTAAATAATAATACATACATTGAATGACACTTTTATGACATCTTTTAATAGACAGACAATCTGTTTCATCTGTCCAGGAAACAGACAATCCAGTTTTTTGATAATTAAAAAAACCATTACCGATTATTGTACCATTTAGAACTACAGTGATTGATTCTTAAAGTGCTTGAACTATTTCTAGATCCTTGTAGCCATATCAGCAGCAGCTCGCGAGAACATGATCTACGTAGTGATAAACATCCAGGAAGTAATGAACTGTGAAGATGCTCCCGGGGAAGAGTGTCCCGAAAAAAAGACGTATTATTTTAACACAAATGTCGTGTTCGATAGAGAAGGTGCTGTTATCGACAGGTATTTACACAACTTTTATATATCTACAGTTAAGTTAGTTACAGATAAGTAAGTAGTTTTTAAATGAGATTACACAGAAACATACACTGACACAAAATATAGATAGACAAAAAAATACACACGATCGAATCCGGGACCACGAGGTTTCATTGTAACTCTACTTAGTAAGCCTTTTTAAAAAAATAAATGAACTACATTATAGATACCGCACATCAAAACGCGGAACATAGTTCAAAAATAGTCCCGAACTTTATGATCGAAGGTTGTTTCAAACGAAATACAGTGGTCGTAGAATTGAGACAGTCTCGGAATTCTGAAATCTAATAAAATATCTATAATCTCCTATAAAAATTAATTGATAATACCTAGTGGCCTTTCGTCCTTATAATCGAGAGACGCGTACAAAATGTTTACTATACATGTAATTTACCAATACACATTTATGTCTAAGGCAGTAATTTACCATGCTTATTTGACTAGATTCCCATTTTGTAACAATTCCATTGTGGGAACTAGTAAAGGGCTGTTCTGATTTCTATCATTTAATATAAGGGATATTAATTAGATCGTTAGGGTCACTTAATTAATAAATATATTTTAACTGAACTATACCTTTTTAAATGTTTAATAAGATTGTACTTACAGTCTCTTATTAACTAAATCTGTTATTGTAGGTACCGCAAAATTAACCTATTTGGAGAGATTTCTCGTACTCCAGCGCTGAAGCCGGAACTCGGGATCTTCGATACTGATTTTGGCGTCAGGTTCGGCCACTTCATCTGTTTCGATCTGATGTTCCAAGTGCCAGCTGTGCAGACTCCTCAGAAATATAATGTGACCGATGTTATATTCCCCACTATGTGGTTTTCCGAGATGCCTTATTTAACAGGTTTGTTTCAAGAGTAATTAAGGACAGTTACTTTAAAATAAAGTAAATCTGATTTATCGTATTGATATTGGGTAATTTTAGATAGATTTATTTCAATATAGTTGTGTTTTAGCACATTGATGTCTAAAGCCAGGAAAATTAAAAGTTTAACTTCTTCTGACATTTAATTTTGGTCCTCTGCACTCCACAAAATTTGCATTCTGTACCTCTTATTACCGGGCCGCAATATATTTGATATAATATTGATAATAAAGTTTCGTTTTTACAACCAATTTCGATCACTCAAAAATAAGTTTTTAATAATTATATAAAAATAAAGAACGTACTCTACAGTAAAATCAAAGTTGAACAATAAAGGTAAACAAGATGAAATGTTATCTTTATTTAACGAAATTACTTCTTTCAGCGGTTCAAATACAACAGGCTTACGCATATCAATTGGATGTTAACTTCTTAACTGCTGGAGCGAACAATGTACGAGTGGGCAGTGCAGGTAAATTATTACTTTTACTATCAGCCTTATTTCATTAATCCTGGCGGCGCTTGTGCAAGCCATTAACATATAAGATACTAAAGAGGTGCCAATCAAAATCAAAATTGTGCCTCAACATTACAGACCAATTAAAATCATTTTTTAACAAAACACATGAGTTACACATGTAACTGTTTTTGTTAAAAAATACAATAAATAAGCGTAAACAAATACATTTTTATGTTTGCCCTTCTAGGTTCTGGAATATATTCAGGAAAAGCTGGTGCACTGATAAGCATAATGCCGGGCGTTCCCACAACTCGCCTTCTCGTTGCCAGAGTTCCAAAAGTTCCAGGAGAGGTACTTTTCCATTATTATTATTGTAAAAGTAATTTACAAGGGACCACGTGAAATAGTCGGCACTATGAGGCATAATAAATTAAGCCTGTTTAATATTATGTAATGTTTCTTATGTTGCTTACACATAAAGTCCTGCCATAGGTATTGTGCTGTGGTCGTGGGTTCCAGTCCCAGTCCCAATATAAAGTAGATGTATTTTTATTAAAAATCGATTATAAATTGAAGAAATTTACGAAACGCTGTTCTACACGTCATCGTCGAATTTTGTCATACACACAGACTTAGGGATTCAGATTTATATTTTTTTATATTTTCCTTCAGGTAACAGAGCCATCTACCGGACCAATCTATGACGACCCTGCTGAGCGCGATAACCTTCTTTTGAAGAGCGATCCATCAATATCTGCGCACACCAGTCGCTTGCTGGTTCCAGGCTATCAAGAATTCATTCTCACGAGTGGAGATACGGTCTGCAACTTCAGAATTAACATGACACAAACGGACAATACGGTAAGCTTTTATGAATGAAATCCAAATGCGTTAAGGGTCAAAAATCGGTTACAATTGCATGGTGGAACGGTTTATAAAGCATTTAGTATTACCTGGGATTTTCTTTTTTCAAATTCTTAAATATTAAGTAGTAGCACGTGCAAAATATTTAAGAATTTGTAGCAATTTTCAAATTTGCTATATTAAAATTTTTCAAAGCAATTTTAGTAATTCTCTAATTACTAAAATTGCTTTGCGTTATTGGCATGTTGCTGGTTTAAGACAATGGTTTTTCAATAGCAAACAAATAATTCCAATAATATTTAAAGTATAGAATGAATATCAAGGTTCTGAGCGGGGATCCCGTAAAATGTTATTTACACTAAAATCAGCGCCTGATATATTTATCTCTATCGTGTACGTCAACAAACATTGCATTTTCCAGCAAGTTATATAAGTTAACGGCTTCGTTTAATTTTTTTTTTTACTAACACTACTATAAAATACTGGGTGAGTACAAGCATGTTTTAATTACTTTTAATTAAATTTTAATCTGAAGTGCTTACTACGTTTGACGAAAACAACATTTCATTCGCAAGTATGTGTATACTTACTCGTATATGAAGTAAATCGAATCTTTTATTATATTGTTTTAAACATAAGAAGTGGGTAAGTACAAGCATGGTTTTCCTATTGTTTTCATTTCATGTTTCATAAAGGCATCTTAAGACAACGAGGCAGTCCAATTATAAAGCATATCTAAAAACATTGGTAGCCTCAAAAAAAAAAAATCTTTTTTTTGCCTACCTTACTTTAATATATTTTGGTGCACTATATTGTACGTTGCTATGGTGTTGAAAATCCTGTAATACTGTAACGAAGATATCACTCATTACAGTTTTTTTATATTTGAATATGTAACTCATTCTTAGAAGTTGCCATCATTTTATATTTACAGAGTACTGTGTATAGAGCTGTTGTCCACGATGGGTATAACACTTATGGCCTGATACGTCGTATTGGCGTCGCGTCATGTTCGGTCATTGTATGTGCTAATGAAGATCCGATGACTTGCCCCTACAGGTATAAGAGAAGCCTCGGCTTTATAATAGATGAGGATAGATAAGCATGAGGTTCTCTTGATGAAAGGTGAAATACTCCAGTCATATGACATCTTAAGAAGATGCGCTGTCGATCTATTTAAGCCTTTAATGTTCGGAGAATTCTGAAGCTGAAAGGGTTCGTGACCCAGACGGGATTTTCGATATTCCCACCACCCATTTTAACTCTAGATTAGAACTACCGTTAGACCAATAAGCTGGTCAAAGCTCTAAATAAATACTTCATTATTTAAATCCCAACAAAATATATGTATAATAGTTTCGAAATCGAATTCACTTCAGGTTCAGGTCTGTGGTTTTGTACTTTCTAGCGCTTGTCGGAAAATATTATTTCTTGAGTAGCCAAACAAACATTGAACTTTGATGATTAACAAAGATCAAAACAAATACTCTCATTTAAACTCAGATACTTTACGCTAGTTATAAAATACAGATTTTGAGAACACAATACATTTGTCTATAATATACGCCCATTTTTAATCGACAATAATTTTTAGGCTCGAAAGAGATAACAACAACATAGAATTCCAAGAATTAAATATACACATGACTTCACATCCGCTTGATTACAACTCTACTCTGGAGTGTGACAATGTGGACTATTACGGAGTCTCGCTTCGGAGCAACAGATTTCCACTTAGTCCAGTGAATTTCACCTTAGCGGAAAACGACCGAGGAAATCCACTTCCATCCAATCCTGCGCAATACACCTTCAAAATAAATGCACCTCAAAATGATCTAATGACGTTCGGAATATGGGCTCGACTTTACAATAAGGACCAAATATTAATACTTCCTAAAGTAACCTTCGATGACATTAATAATTATATAACTGTTGAATTAAATAATTATTAGATCTGATAGAGCAAGTCACGATGACAGAATTGATCACATAAAGATGATAATGTCATAACTAAGAATTTTCAAACACTCGACTTCTTTGTTGTTTTAGCTATAATAAGCTAGGCAATATATACATGTATGAATGTTTTACATCCATTCGTCTTATTAAATCATTAATAAAACATAAATGTTGTCAGAGGTTTTATTTCACACGATCTTTAAAATATACAAATACCAAACATTAACCCGATTTTTAATTTCCCTACATAATTGTAAATATTTATAGAGTTATTACAATGTAAAAACTAATTTGTACGTATTTATTCAACAATATTGATATATTTTTTTTTTAAAAATAGTTATTTCTTGCTTGTTTCTCGCGACTTTATCGGTTTGGAAAAGAGATTTTCGGCTGTGTGCTAATGTTGTGATTACATGGTTATATCTTTTTTTCTTTTTAATTGTTTGTGGACTGTGTTGCTCAATTATAAACGCATGTTATACCAAGCTCTTTTTGTCATTATTAAAAACCGTCATTGTGCAGCGGAGCCTAACAACGACAAAATTTTACAATAATAATTTTGAAAATCGAAAATAAATTGGAAAAATTTTCACTGGTGGCTTGAACCGGCTTCCGTGCTGCTCGCCGTATTAAATTTTAAAATTTAAAATTAAAAAATTTTAAATGTTACGATATTATTTAATATCGTTGTCTACTTTGTCTTACTCTTAAAAATCAAAATATATATGCAAACACATTATTTTTATTAGATTATATTATGTTAGATATATATAATCTTTAATGAAACAAATGGAAATGGCTGATACAGATTACATTCATTAAACTTAAACTTTCAATTGTACTACTTATGAGGTCTGATAAACAAATCAATTTGTTTCTTGTACTCATAAATTGAAATTGGAGGATGTTTGTAAGTGGAGCATTCCATTGTTGTCCAGATTTGAATGGAGCAACTGTTATAATTATAGCTAGCTGTGTCAGCGACTTCGTTTGCGAAGAATAGTTGTTTTGCGTATCCAAATTTGTTTTTGGATCTTTATAAATTTAAGCTGCCCACGATATCGGTCGCGTCGCGTCGCTCACGACCCGTTGTTCGGATCCCGTCGTTCTTGCAAGTTAATCTAAATGTTAAGTTAAAAGATAGACATATGGTGTGGCGGACATTTTTTTAGATCATTTAAAGAGGAATCATTCTTTTATACATATTTTATGGGTGTCTTGGACCGTTTTCGCAGCGTTTCTCTCTCGTTTTGAAAAAATATTTTTTGAATTAGTAGTTCCTGAGATTAGCGCGTTCAAACAAACTCTTCAGTTTAATACATTAGTATAGATTAACGAATTTCCGAGCCTGCCTGTTAAATAGTATAGTAGATAGATATACTAAAAATACAATTGCTTTTAGTTGTATAAATATCGAGCTGCTGCGCTGAACGGAGTACGAACATTCGACGGTGTAGCATCCGGAGGAACTAAGATCTGTAGTGTGTTCACGTGTACTGGAGATACCATAGACACGTGTGCTAAGAGGTATATATATTTTTTGCATTATTCTTACTTCTCTTGTCTTTAAAAAGAGTTTTTTCGAAATTCAAAAGTAAAAATACGTCGTCAGAGCTAAGGGTCTATCTCTAACGTTTTTACATGCAAGAAAAGTTTAAATCAAGTGATGTGAATCTGAAAGCTGCAATATATAAATTTCTATTCACAAATTTTACTTGAGATAGCGTCAGAGATATAATTTTAAAAGTAGAACAACAGACGAGAAGACTTTGATATATATAGCTATTGTCAAACTAAATCATTAGTCATTTTCATTATTTCTTTAAGGTTTTTTTGTGTATAAAACGTTGTAATTTCAAAGATTTAAATACTATACATTATATTTTGTAAATACTTTTTGTACCGCAGGTTTGAAAAATACACACCAAACTCCTTCGCAAAGTTTGAAGAGCTCAACATTAACGCGTTCTTGACAACACCACGTCGTAACGAAGACCTACAAGTAGATAACATAGCCTATTACCCAGTGTCGCTGCAACCGACTATCTTACCCCTGGAGGCCAAAGATTATTCTCTGAACATAACTTCTCTTTTCGGTGTTGTAGATATTTACAATTACCAATTGATCAATACTAACGCTGAGTTATACTCCTTTGGTATTTTTGGTAGAGTTTTTGGAAGAGATGGAGAAGAACCTACTCCGCCGTGGGTTGACCCTGAACTTGAAACCACAAGTACTCCATCCCCTGGTACTCAGCCAACAGATGCACCAGGATCTGCAGCAGTATTTCATTTAACTATTTCTACGATAATTCTGCTTGTATTTACTCTTGCTGTATTGTCATAGAAATATTGATTTCTTTTTAAATCATATTATGTAACACGCCAAATGCAGTACGTACTTAAGCCATAAATGTAAGATATATAAAAAAAAGTAACGGAAGAAATAAATTTGTATTGAATCATTATGTGCCAAATAAAGTTAAAGCTAGTTAGTGTTTAAGTATTCAATGGTAAGAATGTATGTGCCAACTTTGGAAAAAATAGAATATATTTAGTGTAAGTATTTTTCTGGTTTCATTTAATGCCTATAATAAAGATTCATACCAAATATCAAAGTTAAAATAAGATATTGGCGAAACTATCCAATACTAGCTGTACCGGCGATTTCGTATGCGTTATTTTGGACATCAAAATTAGTTTTTGCAAACCCCCCAACCATTATAAATCAAATCCATTACCCACGACGTCATCCGCGTCTTGTCGGGAGTCATAAAAGTCAGTCAATGCATTTCTTCTGTACCCGCCGCAGCGGCTGCAGGTATCCCCCTTCGCGCAAATTTCAAAAGATAACTTAGATTACTGTCCTTGACATAAATCATTTAAAGGAGGAACATCCAATAGAATTTTTTTGGTTACTTGTATCGTTTTCGCAGCGCACGATGAATAGCTTTCTCCGTTCATTGCACATTTTCCTCTATTTCTTCTCTCCTATTGGTCGCATCGTAATATTTTATAGCTTACCTTTTCGATAATGGGTCTATCCAACGCAAAAGAATTTTTCAATTCGAATGGGTAGTTCCTCAAATTACCGCGTTCAAACAAACAAACTCTTCAGCCTTATAATATTAGTATATGCCCACCTAATAAGGTACACTATCATAAAATCAGCTCTATTTGTGTGTGGAGACACAAAGTTCAGGTACGGTAATTTTTACAGTATCAATCATCAAAGCTAAATCCCGCAGATGACTTTTGCTCTTAGCTTCATCGTGTATCTTGTATCAGAATAGATATAAATGCTGAGTACTGAGATAAGCAATCAAACTTATTTGTGCAGAGAGAGGTTAACTCAGAAGTGGTTTTGTACATTATAATAAAATCTTTAGTTAAAAATGCAGTTAACAATATTAATTCTTCTATCGCTAACGCAGTATTCAATGCAGGTAATATATTTTTTTATTATTTCACACGTTTGCAAGACATTTTCAGATCAAAAGAAAAATGTATGATAAAGGAGGACAGACAATTCACTTGATGGTGATTTAACGTTTAAGTAAGATGTGTTGTCGACCTATTTGGGTTTTAATATTCGAGAATCCACAGACTGAAACCCGATCGCGATTCATCTTCACGGCTTTTTCATCTGTGGACGGTGATTCGTGACACGGACGGAATTTCGATATTCATATGAACCATTTCATATTCAGATTACCAGACGAATTGTAACATGTTTCAGAAAATTATAAATTGATTGGAATGTTGGAACGAGTAGGGATCAAACCCCGTTGATTATTATACATTACATCAACGAGTCCATTGAAATAATTATAATAAAATTTAGAATATTTAAAAATCGATGATACAAACACTGATGTTGATCATTGATAAAAAGTGTTCATGTTAAGCAATAATTCGTTTTAGAAATCAACTCCTGAGGATTCACATTATGTTGCCGCTGTAGTTGAGTATGAATTCAGTTGGGATGTCCAGAGAAATGTACATAATTATATTGAACTCATTAAGGATGCTTCTGCGCAGGTATGTATTTAATATAGTCCGCTATTTATGTACTAATTCTTTTAAGACAATGAATTTAATACTGTCTGTAGTTTACGCGAGTAGTACACATTTAAATAAAACACTTAACGGTTTAAAACGCGACATATATTAGTTAAACTTATTTAAAATTAACTACGGCTCGACGTTTAAATAATTTTCAAATAGGTTTAACTAGTATATTTCGCGTTTTAAACCGTTAAAGTGTTTTATTTAAACAGTGTATTACTCAAGCAAGAGCAAAATCCGGCTAATTATCTGTTAGACTCGCGCCCAAGTACTTCCAAATAAATGAACAGGATACTAAACTAAGTACACAAACTGTTATGTAAGTAAAGTGAACTTTCCATTTAAAATGAGTGTGGAATTATGTTTTATATAAATAAAAAATCCACGCTCATTGTCAAGAGCCCTAAATTTTTTATATACATATTATTTATTTTGTAATAATAATTTCTTTCAGAATGCAGATGTCGTAGTATTTCCTGAACTGTCATTGAATCCAGGAGAAGAGTACTATATACCTATACCGATTAAGAGCCTTCTTAAGGAACATCCAATACCTGCAGTGCGACCAGATCTATATCATGAGGTTGGTTTAAAAAAAAATGCCCTAGTGTCCCATGCCATAAAAAGGCTCTAAATAAATTCTATGTCTAGATTGGAATTATCTTTATCATTGCTTTTTTTTCGGTAATTTAATAATAATGTTCCTTAAATTAAGTAATTTTACTTAACTAATTATATGTGTCTGCAGATTCTAGTTGCCATTTCAACAGCTGCGCGAGAAAATGATATCTATGTTGTAGTCAACATACAGGAAATATTAAATTGCCCCGCACCTGAAGAGGAATGTCCTGAGATGAAGACATATATCTTCAACGCTAATGTCGTGTTTGATAGACAAGGCGCTGTTATAGATAGGTATAAACTTAATTTGAAACTTAATATTGTTTATGTTTAACCCTTTTACAAGTTAAAAATACTTATGTTAAACAAGTGCCTCTGATAGATGTTTGGAAAACAAACCTTAGGAAAGCAAAGAAACCAAATACTATTAAAATGTTAGAGCTTTTGTTAACATTATTAAATAATGATTTGGAGAGACATTTACTAATGAAATAATGTATTATAAGATTGACAATGAAAATGTCTCTCTGATAGAGACGTGTTTTTAGGAAATAAACCTTAGTGTAGCAAAGATGCTACCTGCGAGTTGATCAAATGATAAATTTCTAGATATCGCAAAATGAACCTCTTCGGGGAATACACACGGACACCAGCACTTAAACCCGAGTTGGGGGTATTTTCCACCGACTTCGGTGTAACATTTGGCCACTTTATCTGCTTCGACCTAAAGTTCCAGGTGCCAGGAATTCAAACACCACAAAAGCTAAACGTGACTGATATTATTTTTCCTGCTATGTGGGTCTCTGAATTGCCGTACTTAACAGGTTTGTGTATATAAATGTATAATATTCGAGAAAGTGAGTAAAACTACATGACATATTGAGGCTGCTAGAGGCAGAGTGGCTTATATCAAAAACCAGGATTAAAATAATAAGGAGGAAAATAAGAATGCGCAACTAACTTAGGCGAAAATTAATTTCACTATTATTTGTGTAAAAATTATGTTAACAATTTTCTATTATATTAACATTCTTAGAATGTGATAATATAAATAACTCAAGAGTTCCAGTTAGGTTAATCTGCCTTTAGCGGCCTCAATTATTGCTCAATATGTCGACAACAAATAATAAGGGTAAAATAAAAACTACGTGGTTATTATGACGTAATCAATTTAACGATAAAAATGCTTAGAGTTTGGAGGAACCCACTCTATCAAAAAACAAATAAATGCACTTTATGTACGTGAAGACTGCAAAATGAAACTTGGCAATAAAAGTTGTGGCGGCGAGTTTCTTGCCAGTTCTTCTCGTTCGTTCTGTGCCTTGATTTGAGAACTGCTAGTAAATGTAAATTTAGAGTCATTTGTTTTTAAATGACGTGACGTTCATAAGTGTATCTACCTACGTGAACAAATAATATTTTACTTTGACTTTGACTCTAAATTTCATATTAAATCTAAAAATCTTCTTCATCTCTCATTTTTACTTCTAGCTGTCCAAATTCAAGAGGGCTATGCGATCGCTATGAATGTGAATTTAATTGCTGCCGGGGCCAACAATATTACCGAAGGAGGTGCAGGTAAACATTGATATTAAGTTTGAACAAATGACACTTGTTATGTATAGAGTAGGACGTACTATCACTTTCGTACTTTCCCAGATAATATATTAATTAATAATAATTAGAGGGATTTATGAATGTAAGAAAAACGTAGAAGACTACACAAATTTATTAAAAGATGCTAATAATTAAGAAAAAAATAATACATTTCAATGGTGTAACGCAAATTAACTTATTTTTTAATTTAACTACGTTCTGACGAGTATCCCGTAACGTAAAACTAATCTACTTCGTGTTATAATCCCGTAAAAATCGTTTATTTAAAAATTTACAAATCGCTTTAACTACAAACAATACTTAAGAAAAAAATGTCAAATAAATTTTAAAAGGAAAAATTAAAGTACAGTTAATTTTAGCAGCATATGGTAAAGTCAGGAAGAGAGAGAAGCTAGACAATGACCAATAGAATACACAACAAATCATTACAGGTTCCGGGATCTATTCGGGAAGAGCAGGTGCCTTAATAAGCATTATGCCAGGCGTACCAACAACTAGACTTCTAGTCGCAAGAGTTCCCAAGGTGCCTGGACAGGTAAAATAGAAATCACAGTTTAATTTAATCAAACACTTTTATTTTGTTTAAATACGAAATACGTTGATGAAGTTTGAACCACTATCCGACGTTTTGGATGACTCTTTATTCATCCAAAACTTAATGTAAAATCCAACAGTTAAATGGGTATAGTATTTTTATTAAGAATATATTTTATTTATATATTATTTGTACAGAAAGGTTTAGGAAAATTATATTTTTTAGGTAACGGAACCGTATTCAGGCCCAATACCTAGCGATCCTTCGGAGCTAGATAACTTATTAATCAATGGAGATCCGTCCATGGCAGGACACAACAGCCGGTTGTTGGTACCAGGATATCAAGAATTTGTGTTGACAAGTGATGATGCGATCTGCAGCTTTAAAATTAATCTGACACAATCAGACTCCGTGGTAAGTGATAACGCGCTTTGAAAAAAACTAATCACTTTATATTTGCTATACTTATTGACTATATTGTAATATATATATAATATATTGTAAGAATTTCATATTAGATTTTTATATCAATATTTTTTTTATTCTTTCTTTAAAAAGTATGTGATTGTCTATTTCATTATCCTCTAATTATTAACATATTTAGAAGTTTTGAATTGTTAGTTCTATAGTCCTCGAAAGGTCCATTATTTACGATTAAAATAAGAAAAATTACAGCGTAAAATTTCCGTATAAACTCTCACCTCTACCTTTCTCACGACGTATGACGTATACATCTCTTCCCGTCCTTTACATTGGTTTGCACTGAAAAGCATTTTAGCGTACTAGGTAACCTACTCCCATCAAGGGTGTAGATTATCATATATAAATTATTGTTCTTACAGCTGTATAAATACCGGGCGGGTGCCTTAAACGGTGTCCGTACATATGCTGGCAAGGCATCCGGAGGAGTTAAAATTTGTGGCGTGTTCGCCTGCACGGGGGACACCATCGACACTTGTAGTAAAAGGTACATAAAAAAATATCTAAACGTTGTATCAATATTTATTCTAGTTATACAGTTAGAGTGTCAAGGGGTTTAAACTATACTCGTGTTGAGTCGTCGAGCGAAAACAATCGAACACAGATTTTTAAAAATCGTCAAATTTTATATCTACACATTAGGGTTATCTATAAAATTACGTATCACGAATATGACTGACGTATGCATAATTTTATCTACTTAAAACGAGATATTACTACTTACCTGTAGACCTGTGAATGTTGTCGCATGAAATCGCATTTTGGCGTTTTATGATCTCGATTTTATTCTCCACAGATTCTCGAAATACACACCAAACTCATTGGCGACTTTTGACGAACTTTCGATCGATGCGTTCGTAACTACTCCGAAGCGCAACCCAGAACTCCAAGCCGACAATATAGTATACTTTCCTGTTTCTCTACAGCCCACAATTCTACCGCTGCAACCCAAAGACTACTCCCTCAATATCACATCTTTAGTGGGTGTTCTAGATCTGTATTCGTATAAGCTTCTAAACCACAATGCTGAGTTATATTCCTTTGGTATCTTCGGAAGAGTTTTTGAGAGAGATGGAGAGACACCCACACATCCTTGGGTGGATTTTGGGCTGTAAATTGTAACGGTAACTTTTAGCGACACGTTCACAATTTATTGGAATATTCACTCTCGCTGAAATACAGTTAAAAAACTCATCAACCACTTTAAATGTCTTTCAGACAATATATATACTTTAGACATACATACAATAAGAAAATATAATTTAAATACTAAAATATCTTGACAGTTAATGCAAAGTTACACTTCACGACAATAAACACAATGAAATATTTCATATTCGAATAACGACGCAAAACAATGTTTAAAATATTAATAAAAACACAGCTTAATTATAGCGTTTCAGTTAATACCCTTATCTTTTGAATTTGTGCATAGTAATCGGTAGAAATATATTGATCTATTAAGACCAATATATTTCTACCAATGGCTATTAAGTTAATAAAAATTATTCAACAAAATGCGTTATCAGCACGAGGTAAGTATTTAATTCAAAACTGGGAAAATGTAAAATCAGATAAAAATATCACAATCATCGTGACAATGACTTTGTTAAAATGTTTACAATTTTTGGCAATGTTTAGGCGAACGACTTCATGTTGACTAATGATGAAATTTAATAAAACATATTTTTATGAATATAACGTTATTTTTTTATATTAAGGCCAGGTGCTTTGTTCCTAGAAGCAAACACTAAATGCTATTTAAAATTCGAACATCCATTAATTGTTACTTATAACCTAGACTTTATAAAATAACTCTTTAAACTTTCATTTAAATATTGTAAAAGATATTATTGGTGTTTATTACTTTTACACAATTTAACATTCTTATCTCTTATTTTTTATAATTCGAGTTATTAAGTATTTATTTGATAGTGAGATTAATAAAATAATCACTATTGTTTTACACAAGAAAATTAAAAATTGCTTTGTATACAGTCTACAAAATTACTGAATTAAAAAATACTGAATAGTATTTTTTTATTTATATGATTCTTACTGTATTTTAATTAAAAAGTAATTGGTTAAAAGGCATCACTTATGTAACACACGTAACAATGTTATGTCAAGGTTGCGACACTTCAGGGCCTATAACACGAGTGTATGTGATCTCTACATATATTTGTGCTTACGATTGTACTGACAACATACTAATTGATAACATATCAATCGTCTAGTATACTAACTTTATCGGATATTTAAATACAGCAGCGTTGTATCTTCATAGTTAGAGATTTCATTCCGGCAAAGAACGTTGTGTCAGATAAATGAAAATGGGTCAAGAGAGAAGAGTACTGGTTATTTACACTGGTGGTACTTTTGGAATGTTAAAAAATGAAAAAGGCGGTAAGTCTATTCAGATTTTTATTTACTTTTAAATTAGCCTTTTATTTAATTTGTTTTATTAATTGATTTGATGATCAGTTAGACACTTATAATTTTTAAATAAACATTTAACGGTTTAAAACGCGATATATTAGTTAAACTTATTTGAAAATGATTTTTAACTTCGGCCCGAGTTTCGGAGCTTAGCGTGGTCACGGGGGGAGACACCACGGCTGCGATATATCGCGTTTTAAACCGTTAAAGTGTTTTATTTAAATGTGTACTACTCGCGTAAACTATAGACAGCACTTATATATTATTAAACTACTAAAAATGCAAGAAGTGTGTTAATAATTAATTAAATGTTTCTATTATAATATTAAGGATGTATCTTAACTATGATTAGTTCTAGTGAGTTCCTTATTACTAAAATGTTGGTACTCTTTGATAAATATTTGTAGCTTTTAGTACTAAAAGAATTGTAATATCCACAATGGGGGGGAAAAAAAATACTTTTATAGTACATAAGTTTTATTTATATATTTTTAATGTACAATTTCAGTATTAGTCCCACAAAAGAACATCGAGAACAGGGTGATTAGAAAACTGTCACAACTTCACGACAACGAATTCTGGGAGAAAAATCTCGCAAAGACAGACAGACAAGACTATCTCGTCCTACCAGGTAAATTTATTATTGTGTACCAAATTAATGAAAACAAAATGTTCATTTCTTGATTATGTATACTGTTATAAATAAATTTTAAATTGAGACGTCTAATCGACATCAGATAGTGCTTTGTCCGTCTACAGGTGTAGTTGTCAAATTTTCAGTGAGTTACTTGTTTTTATAGATTTTTTTTGCGTATTCCCGAAGAAATAGTGTTTTTAAATCTTTGTTTAATATTATTTCATTGTTTAGTTAAGTTTTTCTTATTCTCCTGCAAATATATCATACGGTCACACCCATTCAACTTATAACTACGACGTATTTGTAACGATTTTTGAGAATGACAAACGATGACCTAGTAAAATGACGTAAAGATAAATGTGGAATAATTGAGAGATAAGTTTATCGTTTTTTTTATTATGAGTCGTGGCATCTTATCCGAACATTAAATTAAGATAACTTTGTTTATTGGCATTCATTTATATGGAACTAAATTAAATGGAATTAAGTAATTATAATAACTATAAACACAATTTTATAACAAACTGGCTATGGTGGTAGTTTTGGGCTGCTTGAACCATTTTCGCAGCATTCACATCGGACGCCCAAAGGAATTTTCCCCGTTTTTTCCACCCTTCTCATTGTTTTTTGCTCCTAATAGTTACAGCACAATGTTTTATGGCCTTTATAACTTTCCTCGATAAATGATCTAACATGCCAAAAATAATTTTTCGATTCGGTCCAATAGTTCCAGAGATTACCGCATTCAAACAAACAGATTCTTCAGCTTTATATAATAGTATAGATTAAGGGCTGGAATTCGTAGTAGGAGATCGGGAGTTCTGCAATTTGAGCTTCTGCATTTGACCATCCTTACTTTTTTTTAACTGTCTATGTTATCAATTAAGAATAAACACGTGAAAAATAATTTCTAGATGGTAAGGACACTGATCTGAAAATCCTGTACAAGATCCTCGAATATGATGAGTTGAAGGATTCATCTGATTTCATGACAGATGACTGGATCAAAATGGCTAGGGATATAAAAGTACGTATTGCCTTTGACCATCCATATCTATATACTGACACCAATACGCGATTAAGTTTCATGACTTTTTCATCTGTGGACGGAGGTTTCTACACGGACGGATTCAATATCCAGATTTCGAGACGAAGTCCAACATATTTCAGAAAAAAATTATTATATTGTTCTAGCAAAATGTTGACCACACCCGAATAGCCTGACAAAAATACTTAGTATACTTACTACTTTAAGGGTTAGGTTTAAATCAATTAAACAACTGCCCCGGCCGTCTCTGCTGTCTATTGCTTCGAAGGGGAAATCCAGGGTTCGAATCCTGTAGAAGGTGGATCAACATGGGCATAAATCGACAAGTGTAACAAACACAATAATGTCCTACCTACATGGTTGAAATGGGATTACACTTTTCCCATACTTCTTTCTTGTTTTAAGTGTATTTATCCATATAAAAAATATGAACTCTTCGATAACAAATGGACCAGAAACATGTTACGTATTAATATTCAGTATCACTGAAAAACATATACATGATAAAAGATGCAATGTCACGAAACGGGATTTCCAAAATTATGGTGTATTCATATACATATCGCTAAAAAGATCTAATTCTTTTATTCAAGGCCTTACGAATTTAATAAGTTCTACCACTAAAAGTGTAATAACATACTAATCCATTTTTTTTTTAATTTCAGAAAAATTACCACGACTATGACGGGTTTGTCGTCTTACACGGGACGGATACAACTGCGTACGGCGCTTCTATACTCTCCTTCATGTTAGAATCAGTCGGAAAGACTGTAGTACTAACAGGGGCACAGGTAAAGAACTAAATGTCGCCACTTATAAGGGTTCAAACTAATTAACCAACCACCGAAGTTTACCACTGACAGTATTTATTCATGTACATATAACATGTGTTTGTTTGTGCAGATAAGTGTAAAGTAACTATTGGTGCATGTAATCATATTTTTAATGATAAGGGTGGAAAGAAAAGAGATGGGGATATGCTATTTTAGCTTTGAATATTCAGAACTGTTAGATATCCAACGAACTATTTATTATAATTTTAATCTCAGTATGGAAGCCATTATTTCAAGACCAGAAGAATTAAAAATATTCAGCTCTCATGAAAAAATAATTTACACATATAAATCGCTTTTATTTTTAAATACAGATTGGATCTGACGTCTGAAATAGTTTAAAGATTAAACACTAAAATACATACATCTCACATTGATTAAATTTGCGATAATATTTTTTGATTGTGCCTGACCTAGACAACGACAGTGCAGTTAAGAGGAAAATAACAAAAAGTATTGTTCTGATGTAACACATGTAACAAGTGAAGCTATAGGTATCCTATCGCTACTCAGGTCGACTCTCTTATAGAAGAAACATCTACTCACGCTACTCCAGTGTGGGTTGGCTTAACGATTACCACCCTCGCGTTATGATGATAACCGGTCTCGAAAGCTTACATATTGGGTTGTAATATTTTTATATTATTTCCAGGTGCCGATTTTCCAACCACGAAGCGATGGTAACAATAACATCTTGTGTGCGATTCTGATCGCTGCAACTCAATATATTCCGGAGGTCACAGTTTTCTTTGGCGCGAAGTTGTTCAGAGGAACTAGGTTCGTTTATTACAAATTCTCTTTCTTTTTGTAACTTCTGCTGTACGGCAGTTAAACATAATAGTAAACGTTAATTTACTGATATAATTAGTAATTTAAGCCGTTGGAAATTGTCTTACTTCACTAAATAAGACAATTTTCAATTGATATGAAACAAGAATAGAAATCACTGGACTTATAACTATACATTTTATTTCCAATTTGAAATCATTTATTGCTCTTATGGTACATTGGCTTGTCAGTGTCCCGACAGTGACTTTTATAGTGATCTACATGTACTTGAAATTTCGGGATCATGGGGTTCGTTCGTCCCACAAGTAATGCAGAGAGTCCTTTAAAAGTTTCACACTTTTATATTTTATCCTAATAATAAGTCTATTTCTAGGGTCAAGAAAGTCTCGAATACAAGGATCTACGCGTTTGATTCTCCAAACTTCCCCCCACTATTGGAAGCTAAAACAACAATCGACATTGATCCCAAAATGTTGATCCATCCATTGGGTTCAGTGCCAAATGAATGTATCCTTCACGATAAATTGTGCACAGACATCTACTTATTGAAAGTTACGCCAACCATCACTCCCGCTATCATTAGAGCAGTGTTTGAAGGGATGAAAGGTGATTTCTTAGTTTTTATTTATGACAGACTATCATGGTTTCCTAGTTGGAAGGTGAAATACCTCAGCTATGTAACATCTCAACAGATTGCGATAATCCACACACTGAAACTGAAACGCGATTAAAGTTCACTGGGTTTCTAATCTGTGGACGATTATTCAAGACCGGGACGGCATTTTCTATATTTCTACCATCCATCTAATATCTAGACTATTAAACGAAGATGTGTTTCAAAATAATAAGTAACTTGCTGGTGCCGGTAGTGATCGAACCCCCGTTATTATCCATTAGTATAACAAGCTTTTTATATTGTTCGTAGAAAAAGGTAATGGTTCTTCTGTGTCACGGCTTTTTTATCTGTGGACAGTAGTTTGTGAGCCAGACGTAATTTCGATATAACCTACAAATATCTTGCTCGCAAAGATAGAATTCTTGTTGAATTAAAAACAGTTTATGAAATCCATATAATATGCGTTTGTAAGTATGTGTTGGTTAAAACATATTATTTTCTTTTCCAATCTCAGGTGTTGTTCTGGAAACTTACGGAAACGGCAATATCCCAATCAAACGAAAGGAAATCTATAGAGAAATAGAGAGAGCTGTCAAAAACAAAGTGTTAGTTGTCAATGTCACTCAGTGCGTCAACGGAATGGTGCATGGGAAACCGCTGTATGAGACTGGACTTGTAAGGACGTTTTCTTTTTTTAATAATTATTAACTTTAAAAAAAAACTCACTACTGTCTACTGTTATTTACGTGAGTAGTACACATTTAAATAAAACACTTTAACGGTTTAAAACTAATATATCGCGTTTCAAACCGTTAAAGTGTTTTATTTAAACTCATATGGATAACGGAGGCATCATTAACTAGTGACATAGCGTTGCGTTAGGTACAAGAGGTAAAGGCTCACTAAATCTCCAAAATTCCCATCCCATTAGGTAACTTGACAGACGCTGGTGGGACCTGTAAGTCGAGGGATATAATCATATTAAATTTGTTCTTCGTCTTATTTTTACTTCTTACAAATAAAACAGGCACATTAATATAACCGTCTCATGGCCCACATACAAAATTTGCATTGAGAAACACATCTTTACAGCTATTAATTGAATGTGGAGTTATTCCTGCGTACGACATGACGTCAGAGGCAGCCCTCGCAAAACTCTCATACGTCCTTAGCAAGACTGAACTTAACTACGAAGAACAGATTGAGGTTTGTTGATGTTATTTTAATAGTATATAGCACCCAGTCAGTAAAATAGCCTCGGATACGGAAAAGCAAACTGCATGATCAACTGTTGCCTGAAATACCATAACGCGCGAAAGGCCCTAGGATCGAATCCCGGGAAAACAAAATAGTTTTGGCCGTCCAAGCACATAAAACTGATCAAAGACTAAAACATCGATGGCGCGTGTAGCACTCGAACCCAAACTCTAACGGGAACTGTGCTCCCTCACAAGCTCAACCTCATAAGCACTATAACTTCTTATGTATTGAAAAAGAAAAGTGAAGAGTGATTAAAAATTACACAGCTATAGCACCTCTGATAAGATTGTTTGATTAGCATGTGGTCGCGGGTTCGAGCCTCGTCTGTGGCATTTTCTGCAATATAAAATAATCCGTATATGTGAAAATTAATGTTTTAAACCTTTGTGTAACAAAAAATAGTCTTACAAAAAGGAGCTTGAGTAATTCATAGAATCATATTTCTTACAGCTAATGAAGAAAAACATACGCGGCGAATTGTACAACCCACATCTGAATATTTAATTTCAAATCTGGAGTTAAGTGAGCGAATAATTTGATAAGTTCTCATTAAAACTTTACTTTACTAATATACTTTTTTACTTAATATCCTTTAATCTGTTTTTTTTGTACTTATCTAATAAAACAAAACTGAATTATTTTAAATCTGTATAAATGAAACCCACATGTACACACTCAATTTATTGTGAAAATTACATTTTAACCACAAAAATACATTTCATTTTACACACTATAGAAAATGGCACATATAAAATACACAAATTAAACGGTTTATACTTATTTGAGTGACGAAAATTTAAAGACACTCGTTTCGTACTCAGATAGATTTTTATTCGAGTAGTGATTCACAGTAAATCCCTCCTAAATAAAATAATGTAGATTAAAAGCAAAATACTCTATATAACATCCAAAGGAGATGCGCTGTTGACCCTTTTTTGACTGATACCGAAATGTATTTTCAATATGTGGTTCGTGGCCCGGGCGGAATTTCGTTATTCATATAACATGTTTCAGAAAAAATAAAAATTGATTTTCACCATACATACGCTTCCATTGGAATAGCAAACTTGTCGATTAAGTTGATTTAGTAGCTACAGGGTCTTATAAAGCCAGATAGTAATATAGTTTGAAACACGGGTTGTTTGGATATATGCAACGCAAGGGACAAACGTGATCTTTTTCCACATTACATCGAATGGAAGAGACACTGTCAAAGACCTTGTTAACATATTATTCATTTGTAAAATGCACTCACCTAATTACAAAAAGTTTACAAAGAATAAATGAAAAGTTTTAAATATTAATTCTATTCGGTTTTGTCCGTCATTACATGGCTATAGATTGATCGATCAAAAGTTTATTTCTAAAAGGCAGTGTCTCGATAAGAACACTTAAGATTTACAAGTACAAAATCTACTCACTCTATAAAATCCTAGAGTCTAACTCGATTCTAGAAATGGAAAATTAAGTCATGAGTATCAAATACTAATAATATAGTTTATTGATCTTAATATGGGTAGTGACCAAAAGCTCGCAGTGCAATCGAGCATCCACAGTGAACATGCTCGCATCGAGCATGCTCGTGGTAATTTCGTAGGGTTAAAATCCGGAAGGGGACTAGTCTGTACTAATTCTGTCAGTACACAGTTACAGTGTACTAAATGCATGACGCGTAAATAAACAAAGATCGAGCACGCAAAGGACCCTTCAAATAAATAGTGGAAAGTGCTTACATATATAAAGGATTTTTAATCACACTACTATGTTTGTGATTCTTAAAGAAAAGGGGGGTTTTGGTGGGGTAACTCTTTTTAAATAATTAACAACATTTTCAAATAAATTATTAAGATACTAGTACGTACTATGTACGGCTGTGTGCTAGAGTATTTTGTACTTGACGTAACTAAAAATAAATAATTTAAAATATAATATAGTTACGTATCACAAAGAAAAACATGTGCAAAAATAAAATGGTTATATGGATTTGTGCTGTTTCATGCGACATGATATCGGTAAACAACTTAGCATGCTGCCACCTCCTTCTTTTTGTTTACACCTGCGAACGGTGACTCATCTGCAAAGGGGGGTAATATGTTTTTTACGGCATATTTTTCAATATAACATGCGTTGAATATTACAAAAAAACAGTATACATATAGAGGAGATACAAGCATAAATTTAAAGTCTATATTTCATTGCAAAATATTCGTTGGAACCCCGATTCAAAGTTTAATTTATTTAAAGTAGTGACATAACCGAAATAGTATTATTTTAAGAATAAAATTGTATATCGTTAATTTGTAAGGGTCTCAAGATAATAAAAAAAACATACCTGAAGTGTTGGGATGCAGTCTCTTCAGCACCTGGTTGATGTCCAGACCGGTGAGCGAACGCACCGCGGGAGGGATACCCCCCGCTAGCCGCGCCACCTCCCCTGTCGCGCCATTATCCCCCACCAGGACGATCTCGTCTGTTTTCGCGAGAGGAGCAGAAACTTCTGCGGCGATCTAACAATATCAGTTAAAATTTACCAATCTGGAAATGTACGTCTTAGAAAATAATATATATATTTTGTATGGAGCGACCAACACGCAAACATATATTTAAATATATAACGCATTAAATAAATACAAATTCATTAAAATAAAACACTTTTACCTATATAAAACGCGAAAAATATTTGTATATGAAGCTAAGTTCCTATTTATAAAAATAATAAATCTTCTACAAAATAGAATAAAATGAAAGTGAAATTGACTTGAGTACTGGAAGTAATTGCAAATTTCAATGCAATTACTTTGAGTTCTCAAAACATGAGCAATTAACAAAAAAAAATGATTAAGTGTATTGTTTTTTGGCGTTACCAGTTATTGTAACCCATTAACAATGGTCAATTAACAATAGTAGCTACGTATAACATTTTAACATAATTTTAAAGTAAAAAATAATGACAATTTTTATACACTGACATTCTAAAATAAATTCCAGAACCAACTGTAAGCCACTACATTTCTTGCATTAGAAACGTACCTTAGGCAGAGCTTCCAGAACCAAAGCCATAATAGCTGCTTCGCCGTACTGCTTGTAGACCTTCGCCTTAGCCAACATCCGTTCAGCGTCCGCCTTTCCTACATCACCGATCGCTGTTGCTTCAGCTAGACCTAGCACCTTGATGCGTTCCGCGTCGGCCTTTGCACTTTCTACGGTCTGGGTTCTGTAGAAAACGAGAGGTTAAGTCGCGCGTGATGTCACGTGGCTTGAAGTGGTCTGACGTGGCATGAAGTGGCTCAGGCGTGAGTGGCGGGAAAACGAACGGTCGTTGTTGGTGCGGAATCGCACACCTACTACCTCATAAGCATATAATTATCTATATCTTCTTTTCTACTTATAACAATGGTTTATTTACATATTAAATTGATGGTGGTGAGATGCCCCAATCGAGAGTTCTCCTCCGTTGTTTACTAAGATATTTAAATCCGTTTAAATTCTTATAGTTGTTACAGTAAAGGATAACGGTAATGTCTTTTAATTTAAAAAAAGCTGTAAGTTGTTATGAAGAGAGAACCCTGGCGATCACTTTATGCAAACTGAAAATACAACGAACACGATGTGCTGTCGGCTTTTGATATTCGGAAATCTATACTAAAATTGAAACATGATTAAACCTGACGGCTTCTTTATCTGTAACCGATGTTTCGTGACTGGAAGGAATTTTCCATATTCCTACCAAAAATTTAATATCCACATTTCCATACGAAATCGTACATATTTCAGAAAAAAAATATTAAAACTAAGTTAGACCCAGTGGAGATCGAACCAACGACCCGTTGGTTATTAGCGATACATTGCTACTATTAGACCAACAAGCTCGTCTACCCTCATACAGGAATGAAGCTTACCGTTTGCCCTCAGCGATAGCTTGAAGACGATACGCTTCTGCTTCAGCTGGAAGTCGCACTGTAGACTTCAACTCTTCTTCGCGACGCAAAATCTCTTGTTGCTCCACCTGAAGGTATTATTATCACGTTTCTAAAATATTTTTCTTCTTATACAATATACATAAGAGTGAAAACACACACTTGCAAGGTATAAAATAAACAGAATATAATTTATTTACATAAAACACTTCCGGTTCTCGCCCCTGTAACCACGGCTATTGCTATTGCGAAGCATACGAAACGTCGGGCCGTAGTTAAAACAAATTGCAAATTTCGCGTTTTAAACGATTAAAAATGTTTTATGTAAATGTGTTTTACTCGCGTAAACTACAAACAATACTAGAAATATATAACTTATGTTATAAATACCACTCAACTAATGTATATTTTAGTACCTCAATTTGTTTGCGACGTTCCACGACCTCAATCTGGATCTCTTCGTTTCGTATTTTCTGCTTTATCTTCGCAGCTTGCAGTTCGTAAGCTAGAGCAGCTTCGGCTTTCTGAAATTACATATATGAAGACACTTAGTGGAGAAAACAAATCTGGGATATGGAGCAGACCCACTCCTGTACCAAATTAACTAAGTTAAATATGTGTACACATATTTATATTTTATTTAAACATAGTAATGCTCTGCATACATCTTCTCTCGCATGGGAACCTCAAGTCATAAATCGAGTGACATCTACCACGCCCCAATGTATACGGAATTTGGTAATAGACTAAAATTGTATTTGGTTTGATTATGGTGATAACGTATTATATTTTTAGATAGACCCAAGATCAAGATTTCCAGGATCAAGAAGTTTTAATTAAATTTTCTATTTAAACTATTGACGCTTTTGTCAAAATTGAGGTAATATTTAAGTTAATTTAATAATCTTACAGCGGTATTGACTTCCTGGTCGAAGTGAGCTTTCTGTAACTTGAAAAGCCTTGAATTATCTTCTATCCTGGTGTCCATCGAGTACTTGACGTCCATTGCGTTCTTTTCGCATTCAGCTTCCTGGAAGAGATAACATACGACTTAAAAATCTGAGTAAAATGGATATTAATTAATAACAAATTACTTTTACTAAGAATAAAAATTAAATTAAAATAAATAAAGTTTGGGTAAAATAAATCCATTATCTTTATTGATAAAAAGGTGTGCTTGTATCTTTAATATTGCACATGATAGCATTATATAAACTAAGAATTAAATTTAGATATCCAAAAGGATTTTATTTTCGACATCATAATATTAGCCTCGGCAATGGATTTTCTTCATGCCTATATTACTTTTATTATAGACCTAGCTTCAAAAAACGTTATCTTATTTCATTGGCCCCTCTCGTCAGACGACGACTGTCTGTTTCTTCCATTCATCAATGTCTTGATTTAATCTTATCTGTTACAATTCTACGCACACATTATGATAATCAATTTACTGATAGCTTTATTTCTATTTACTTAACAAAGCAAAATATAAACATAGATTTTAAAAATCGAAAATAAATTGAAAAAAATTTTCGACTCGGGCAGGACTTGAACCGGCATTGTCAGCTTTCCGTGCTGTTGCTCTACCAATTGAGTTACCGAGTCCTACACCTCATCGTCGAATTTTTTCTACTTATTGATACATGCACCTCTCGCGCAATGTAATTTCAACCTTAACACTTGCGAATTAAGGTTCAATGTCTTATGCTTTGCAGCTTAAGAAATCATTGAAGATGAAATTACAAAGTTATAACTTTTGGAAACATTAATATTTTTTACATGTTATTGCACATGAAGGCACTATATAATTATATAGTACTATAGTAATAGTTATATAGTATAAACATACATATCATAATTTAAAAGTAAACATATATCTCACAAGATTTTTATGTAATGTATGAAATCTTATAACCCCGACGTGAGTCATGGGGTACCCACTTTTTGTAGCCGTTTCACTGATCGACTCACTTTCAAAATAGTTGATCAAATTTTGTTTTCACAGGATTTGAACCCGGTCGTCTTCTATAGTTATTAAACGTTAATTACTACATTTTCGAAGCTTCTATTTTCAGCTACTGTATTTTGAATCCACATTGTTTGTTTGTACGAGAATAGATCAAAGCTAACCCATATGTTTGCTAGAACACATCAATATATCAATATATACAGGGTGCCCCTTCAAAGACCATTACGCTTAATTGCCCAATTCTTTGATGACGCATACGTTCAGACATTGGCCCAAATCCAACGCCCTTGTCCTATTGAATCCCTTTATTGACTATTGTCTAACATTCGAATTAAACAACGTTCAGAAATTCGGATGACACTAAAAGACTAAAATTGATGTCCATAGCCGATACAACAAAGCACTAGTCTCCTCTGTTAGAACAACCCCGCTGGTGTGGTGATTGGTGGGCTTTCGAGACTATAAATCGAAAATATACGTGCTCTCTAGAAGAACTTCGAACTGATAATAGATTTTTAGCTCAGCCCGGGAATCAAATCCTGGATCGCGTAATCTGCAGTTGAGTACTGGCAATAGACCATCTAAGCTAATAGGAATGAAATAAAGAACTGTTTAATTGGTTTATGATTTAAATAAAAGCCTTTAACGATTTAAAACGCGATGTATTAGTTAAAATTATTTGAAAATGATTTTTAACTTCGGCCCGACGTTTCGGATGCTTTGCAGCAGCCGTGGTCACGGGGAGATGGTTTATGATATTAAAGATCTGTTATTTGACAATTCTGCGATTATCTGGTGTTGGAGATAAAATTTTGTTGGAGATAAGCTTATTATATATCAATTTCTCAGTAAAAACGTCCAGCTATCTTAAGACCCTACACTATTTACGAAAAAATATTATATGTATTTGTTTCTCGTAACATATAACCCAGTGGGTATAGAAATGAGAGCGATACGGTTGGAATTTTAATTCAGCTATCGTAATGAAATATAAGGACTACCTGAAATAACAAAGAAAAAGAAGTAGGTCAAGTCACGTCACAATTAACAGATCGATGTTATTTATTTATTAAGCATCTCAAGTATTGTTTTGTTTAATTAAGTATTCAATTATGCTAACATCTCAACATATATTGTACATCGCTTTGTGCTATATATACTGTACTATAGTTTTACTTACGTTTATATGTTTCGTTCGTCATAATTCATACCAAATTGATGTAGGTCTATGCTTTGTCTATGACGTAGAGAATAAATATTATTTATTACTAAAGCATTAATTTTGCTATTGGCTTTGTTTTTTATTATAGTTTTAAAACTAGTGAATAAGTTTACTATTAAATACTGTCTATAGTTTACGCGAGTAGTACACATTTAAATAAAACACTTTAACGGTTTAAAACGCGATATATTAGTTAAACTTATTTGAAAATGATTTTTAACTTCGGCCCGACGTTTCGGATGCTTTGCAGCAGCCGCGGTCACGGGGAGACGGGGAGACGGGGAGAAGTTTACTATTGTTTACTTGAACTTATTTTTCAAAAGCAGGTCCATATAGTACGTACGCCTCCGTAAATTAGGTATGACTCAACAAACGAGGAGCATTGCAATATGCGCAATTTGGCTCGTTAGTCCAAAGGTTGGTCTTCTATCAAGTGAATACTGTTTGTTGTAACAACTGGCTATATTTGTCGAACTTTGAAATACTGAATGTTAGAATTGCTAAGTGTGACAAGCATTCAGCAGCACAGCTGAGACTGGTACCGATTGCCATCCTTATCTTCTTTATTATTTATCTACTATTGTTGTATGTAATTTAGTAGTTATAAGTTTACTGTCCATGTGTTAAAAGGGTAATAGAAAGTTCTAAATTTGAAATATCTATTTGAGATTATGATCTTTTATTATTGGAGTTTCTTGCCAGTTCTTCTCGTTCGTTCTACGTCCTGGATTAGAGAACTGGGAGATAATGTTAAATTACTTTTTAACTGCATCTGGTTCCCTTTTAAATATGAACGTACCCGAATCCCGGCGTCCCGATTGGCTTGGGCCACCCCCACGTCAGCGTCGCGCTTCACAGCTGCCGTCTGCGCCTTGCCCAAGCTGGCGAGGTACTGTACGTCATCGTAGACGTCCTTGATCGTGAAGGACAGGATCTCGATGCCCATCCGACCGACGTCCGGCGCTGCCACCTCGCGGACAAGACCCGCAAACTGGTCTCTGTCCTTGTATACCTCTTCTACTGTAAGCGTTCCTGCAAGAAATTATTGAATACTTACTGCTTGGATTACTAGTTTTGTAACGATTTCTTTTTAATTTAACAACAAGAACTTATTTTTTTTTTTTTATACTTAACGCCCGACAGATTTTGACAATATAAAAGACACGGGTATGCACACCATGGCTGCTGTATAGTATCTGAAAAATCGGGCTGTCGTTAAAATAGTTATCAAAAATTTCACTAATAATATCGCGTTTTAAACTGTTAGTGTTTTATTTAAATGTGTAGGTACTACTCGCGGAAACTACAGACAGTATTAAGATTTTGACAAGTTTTATATCAATGTAGGAGATAACCAATGTTTTACAGTTTTCAGAACTACTTCTTTTGAATTTAAAAATTTCTTGGCTCATATTTCACTTAGCTGTTAATCACACACACTTTACTTACTTTCTGACGTTCAAATAGGTGAGTCCAAACGTAAGTCCCAAAGGTATAAGTGACAATCGTAGCATTTCCATTTTCGTTATTTATATTTAACTTCATTCACTCAACATTTTGGTAGACTAAATATAGACGCTACGTTATTGCGAAGAACACACTTATTGTGATTGTTTATCATCTTGAACTTCACATATCAAAAACAATAATCTTAACTTTTAGCGCAGATATCGATACACTTTGCAAAATATAGAGAAATAAGTCTCTGTTTAAAGACTTCACTCATCTACAATAACAGACATTAAAATACTAATATGAATAAAAAATTAAGAGGAAAAAATAAACTGGAATTAAAAATTTAATAAAAGTAAGTAATTCATATAGCAAGTGTTTCTCTAATTACATACATAGCGATATGTCAAGTTCTAATCAGTGCAGATTCTGAACTAAACAATTTAAGAATACGCATATGTACTGGGCAGACGTAAGACGCCTTCCTATGTCCTTAAGCGATACAGTAGTCTATTTTAAGAAGCATTTATTATCATATTTACATATGATACAGCGCTATTTGTATGTTGATAAAAATGCGCGAAGATTGATTATCATGAATTTAAATAAAACACTTTAACGGTTTAAAACGCGATATATTAGTTAAACTTGTTTGAAAATGATTTTTAACTTCGGCCCGGCGTTTCGGATGCTTTGCAGCAGCCGTGACCGGGTCGGTGACGGGTCTCCCCGTGACCACGGCAAAGAAACGCCGGGCCGAAGTTAAAAATCATTTTCAAAAAAGTTCAACTAATATATAGCGTTTTAAACCGTTAAAGTGATTTCTTTAAATGTGTACTACTCGCGTAAACTATAGACAGTATTCTATTATTAATTTCTTTACTTTCACAGAACATAACACGAAATAAAATTTATATTTGTTCATACGTATAATGTTAGGCGGGACTCAAACCCACAATCGCAGCATACTCTGCTATTGTCCCTACTATTTAGGTAACTTGCGTCTCCTGTGTGATACAAAATACCTAACCTAACTTACCATATTTTATCTTTATTGTTCGCATTTGTTTATCTTGATAAGCGGAAAATATTGTCAGTTTTCTCGCAAAAAAATGAAAATATTACCTGTGTTTTTTCGGCTATTACGAATAATAATATTAAATTAGTTATAAGCACATTGCTATTATATTATACTATTTCACCAATTATTCATTAAGGATAATTTAATCAGAACATTGAATGGCAAAACGTCCTTGTTTTAAAAAGATAATTATTTAAACAATTCGGTGAATTTACAGAAACAAATCGATTATTAACAATTAAACTTACATACATATTCAAGAAAACTTAGTGCACGTTTTTAATCTGTAACTACATTGTACAATAGTTACAAAGTAGTTATCAAAACGTTGTTATACAGCACTATAACAAACAATATAAATAAGAAATACGTCCAGAAAGTAAATATATATTTTTTATTTATGTGGAAATAAGTGTCGTTATTTTTACTTTTCTGATAAATATTACTAATCAATTTAAAACTTTTAAAGCACTTGAATTGTCTATGGTAAAACTTATTAAGAACTTCGTATTGTATAGTCTATACTCTATAATATCGTAAACTTAACCTTCTACGATAATAGACATTTGTCTTGGAACTTCTGTGTCGCTAACAAGTATTCATTTTAATAATTTCAACTCGGGAAACACACCTACACCATCATTATGACACGGCACTTTAGGACAAGAGCGTCATATCCAGGATAATAATTTCTTACGGGTTTTTAAATGTAATTTAATGAAGTTAGAATAGGTATTTTGGCCACTATCGGCCCGAGAATTGAAAAAAATATTTTTGAAAGGCACAAAAAATAGACTGTTTGAAAAAAAATTGATAAAGAAGGACAGGCAAGCTTGTAGTTCAAGCCATATAACACCTACAAGTGATATGTTGTCGACCTATTTTGGCTTTTAAGGGATTTTATAGTAATATCCAGCGTAATTGCACTTTGACAAACACACATAGGTATTTTCCAATCAAAGCTCTAAGAAAAAATGTATGTACTTTCAAAAATAACGGCTCAGTAGGTACAACTCTTAAATAAAACACTTTAACGGTTTAAAACGCGATATATTAGTTAAACTTATTGCAAATGATTTTTAATTTCGGCCCGACGTTTCGGATGCTTTGCAGCAGCCGTGTCCAAGTCTCCCCGTGACCACGGCTGCTGCAAATCGCGTTTTAAACCGTTAAAGTGTTTTATTTAAATGTGTACTACTCGCGTAAACTATAGACAGTATTAAAGTACATCTTATCAAATTCGGATAATCCCGGCACGTGTTCAATATCGACATCGGCACGAGCGACCTCGCACGGCGCGGACGATCGCGGTAGGACTGAATACTGAAACATCCCTATACAATTTTCATAACTATTGGAAACCGATGTCTGCGGTTTAACAATACTACTAACCCCGTAATGGCTGTAAATACATTATACAAGCGTCGACAAGGCAAAGGTACCTACATTCCACTATTAAATAAATGTGTATAAAAATATTTACTAAATATTTAGATGTAGATGTCATAAAGTTAAAAGAGACTTAATTTCTACAGTCTATTCTTGCTTTATCAAAACCACTTTTCGGTATTTATATGTTTTTAACTAAAACTGTCGTCTATAAACTAAAGTGTTATTTAGGTGGTAATTATAAACTTAAAGGCCTAATTTGATTAATAACTACGATAGATATAATTTCTAAGTGTATATTACTTGCGCTTGTAGGTGTCAGTTGCGATGCTGCAAAAACGGTTTAAGAAACCAAACAAAATGTGTAAAAGAATGATTCTTCTGTGAAAGGTCTAAAAATGGACGACTTCGTGGATAATAGCTATTATTTAAAAATGTCGTTTGCAAAAATAAATAATATAACTATGCCCAAAATAACTCAACTAATAACGCGGACGAAGTTGCGCGCCCAACTAGTCATAAATGTGTTAGATATCTATCTATATAGCTATCTAGCTTGTGCGTAAAATATTGCAGATTTAGGTATACTATTTAAAAACGTAATATTTTACACAAAAATAATAATGTTACACTCTATCTAGATATAAAAGTTAATTCACCATGATAATCCCTTTTATATGGAGAGTCATAAGATCACGAGAGCGTAACAAGATAGACCACGTCAAGTTGTACGGTAAACTCATTAAATGGGAAAGCTAGTACATAAAAATCGAGACGGAAACCCTCGCGAGAAAACCAATAACGAGCTTCGTCCCAACAGGAATGGAAAACAAAGTGACATTTATAACATTTGCAAGAGATCCTTGCGGTCAGCGCAATGTTTTATATGGAACTTAATTTTGTGGTCAAATGGCTGAGGGGTTTAGTGAGATTTTTTAAACGGGGGGGGGGGGAAAGGGGGGGGGAATCAGGTTTTTTGGACGATGAATATAACGATGTTTTTTTATGATAAAAAGCAGACAAGACGGAGTTTATATACCAAGTTAAAATTCATTAATGTTTGACACAAGATGCGCTGTCGAAATATTTGGCTTTGGATTTGAAAATCGGCCTGAAACCGAAACGCGATTAAACTTGATCGGCTTTTTCGTCTGTGGACGGGGAAATTCGAATTACCACCCAATATCCAGATTTCATTCATTAGGTTTCAGAAAAATTATAGAATATGTGATTTTAAAAATTCAATTATTTTCTGTTTTAATTTTTTATCTTTTACTAAAGGCTCTCCAACTATTTTAAACCCGTTTGGGATTATTGTAACGGCCGGCCTACGTTAGGCAGCAGTTAGAACTGCGCCATTTTCCATAAAATCCAACGTATCGTAAAACTCAGTGAAACCTGTTTTTTTTGCAGCGTACAAACGTCATAAAAATCAGTAAACAGAGCAATGAGCTGGAAAAGGTCAGCTTCGAGCGTCAAGTTCACGGATTGCGAGATAACTAATAAGAGATTAGTGCGACGAGAAAATTATTAAGGACGCGTTGATACGATTATCTCATTAAATACAATACAAATATTCCGCTATATAACGTTTGATTACGATATCAGAGTTGAATTGTTCTGTCACTGTGATTGTATTATCGTTGCTGATAATGTCCAATACACGAAAATATTTGGAAGCCCCTCCCCAACGACGGCGAAGTTAAAAAAGCCGTTATAATTTTTTCACTATTCTCCAGCGCTTCAATTACTGAGTCCATTTTGAGAGAGAAGTTAACTTTAAGATCCACCACGCTGCACCAATACGGGTTGGAGGGCTTTATCGACTTTCGCTATTACGAGGGCATGTTGATGACTGAATTTTTACTTTAATGTATGTAGCAAAGATACTTGGTTTTAAAATCAGACCGTCAAGTTTAAACGTAGGTACATAATATTACAAATATCCTTAAAAATAATCCGAATACACCGCAAATCGAACCTTGGACCTTGTGATCTTCTAACATACAACGACATATGTATATTACTATATTATATCTAATAAATAAAAATTCTTGAAATTGTAAAGCTCTGAAAACACGAAATTCTCCCGAGTCAAAAAATTTTTCACAAATTACCTCGTTGGAGTGACTAGAGAAAAACAACAGCATTATCTTAAATCCAGACAATGTCAACATTCTAAAACAATTTCCTAACCAACTTGAACTACGACTGGTGTTTATTGTACAAGCAAGACGGACCATCTGCACTAAAATAACGTTTACGATCTGTTATAATTGTACCACTATGCAAATAAATATACTATTATACTTGTTTAAAAAAATACCTTTATTACATAATGATTAGTTACCACTTTCGTAAACAACATAGGGAAAATTGCTTCTAGCAAAATCTACAGATGACTGAAAACAAAGTTCGAAAATATCAAATAACTTGTAATGTTCATTGATAAAATCATAATATAGTTCTTTAATATATTCTAGAATTTATAAAATCGATTTTAGAAAAATTGCAACGCGGACAGGACTTGAACCAGCATGCACAGCGTTCCGTGCGCTGTTGCTCAAACCAATTGAGCTACCGTCTCATATAGAATTCTTAGACACAGTGTTTCGTTTAAAAATACAACTGTAACGCAAACTACCTTGTCAGTTTTATTGTGGTCTGCGGTAAGATTGATTAGATGTTCCTGTTTTAAAACTAATAACATATATATTTTATTTAAATTTTTGATGATATCTTGACGTGAAAACTTTAACATTTTTCACTCGTTATTGCACGATTCAACACGGTAGACGCGGTAGCTCAATTGATTAGAGCAACAGCACGAAACGCTTTGGATGCCGGTTCAAGTTCTGCCCTTGTTGTATTTTTTTTAGTTTCAAACGAATTTTTAATTGATATCTTACCTTTTAATAACCGCATAAGTACAGCCAACCGTTAACCCTATATTAAAAACGGTCATCCATAACAACGACATTGCGAAAACTGAACTCGGCGGTAAATGTCTAAAGCCACACAATAAATAATTAATTATCACTATTCACTGGGGATTGTAAACTGTCATGGCCTTAAAATAATTAAACGGGGCTAAAATTTGATGACATGAATAGCTTACTTGGAACTTAGCTTATTTATTAAGTTTTAAAGCTTGTTTAAGCTGTCAAAGTTGTTATTAAACTTTTAAAGTTCAAACACTACAATGCAAAATAACTTTAGCACTTTAGGCAAGTTTAAAATTAGAACACAATATCTACTGTATACAATTGACTTCGCATTTATAAAATTTAAACACGATTTTAAAACTGATTATTCGTTTTAGCACTTTCACGATTCGAACTAAAAGCTGTATAACGCACAACCGATGGGAGGCGAGTGTTAGAACGAAAGGACCTTATTATAGGTAAATCATTGGTTGTTGTTCGCCGTTTGTTTGACTAATTTATTTGTTTAGTGTACTGGACGAAGGTATAATAAAATATAATAGTTTGCCGTGTATATTCTTGTAAAATTTATACATTTTTTAAAATCTGTAACAATAACTTTACTTGACTGGAAATTAACAGCTACTATTGCATCACTATTTCATAAGTTGCACGTCTAAGAAGAAATAGTGAACAAACACTTTTACTTATTGAAGTATAACATTACTGAAATAACACTATCTCAGTTATATATGTTTCGCAAAAAGGCGCTTTTAATTAAGTGAATATTTATCTGATAATATTCAAATATGTAAATAATAACCTGGCCGCGGCTACACTAGCGTTAATGTAAAATATATTAAATAAAAATATATAAAAAATTACATTTAAACATTTTCCTTTTAATATCACTTTTATAATAACTGAATTATAGGTATAGGTAATTCATTTGTATTTTTTAAAAAAACGGTTTAAATTTATCTAAGACTCGACGTTTGTATTTCTTTATCTTTAAGACTGGCTTTGATAACTATGTGACTCGTCGGTCGAATGGTAGCAATGTATGGCTAACAATCAACGGGTCGTGAGTTCGATCCCCGTCGGGTCCAACATGTTTGTTATTTTTCAATTTATAATATTCTGAAACCTTTTGGACTACGTCTGGAAATCTGGATATTAAATGGGTGGTTGGATGGAATACGGCATAACAGAAAAAGGCATGTAGCTTAATTGCGTTTCGGTTTCAGTCTGTGGATTTCCGAATATCCAAAGTCAAAATAGGTCGACATCGCATCTTGTTTAGATGCTATAGACTGGGGTATATCACGTACCATTTAGTGAACCCCACGCTTATCTGTCCTCCTCTATCATAAAAAAAAAACATAGCTATAGAAGTTTTTTTTGGAAAGTCGCAGTTACGTTGCACTTGTAGTAAGTAACAGCAAAGAAAATTCCCGGTAAAAGTCTGTTGCTGTGGCCTACGTGATAATAGGCACGCACACACCGTGTATAGACAGACAAAAAACACAATAAAAACACGGTGAAGCAGGATGCGACGCAGCAAAGTTGCAACTTTAGCAGAACATTGCAGCGAGCGAATACGACAAAACTTAATACTACAACATAATTCGGACCAAAGATCCTGTCTGTAGTTTACGCGAGTAGGTAGTTCATATTTAAATAGAATACTTTAACGGTTTCATTTAATATTTTTATTTCCGCTCCGACAGTTCGGATGCTTAGCAACAGCCGTGGAGGGGAAACAAGTTTAACTATACTTCGTGTTTTAAACCGTTAAAGTGTTTTATTTTAGCTAGGGTGTAAAGTTCAGTCTTATATCGATAAGCTTTTGGCTTTCAGTTTAGACGTATATAACGTGTAGAAGTTTAGAGTAATAGATATGTTACAAAGGAATTACACTAGGCAAGAAATTAAACATCTAGAAGTAGCAAATCAAATTACTAAGGGAATCCTATGTGACAATGCATTTCACAACTTAAGATCTGGTTGCGTGTGTTTTGAAATTAACCTTATATTTACAACTTGAAGGACTACTTTGCTTTGAAAGACTTTTTTGAAAGTGCAACTTGACAAAGCAGCGGTATGTACCTTCCCAGCTTTCGTTACGTGTATGATGTTGGACACATAGAGACGTGTAAATGTATACACGTCGATTATCTATAAAATGATTGCCATTTTCTTTTAAATTTATCCATCCGATCCTCGCTTACTCGCGTCGCGTTCGCTCACGCCGCCCCTAGCATACTCCGCAGGCTCCAGGTGCTTCAGAATCGGTTCACTCGAGCCGCTACTGGAGCCACCTGGTGCGTGCGGGACGCCAACCTCCGATCTTGAATTGCCGACCCTCAGTCGGTGCTTCAAAGAAACTTCCGAACGCTTCTTTAAAAAAGCCGCGACGCATCTGGTGGCCCGGGCCGCCGACTACACCGTTCCCGTCAATACACACTGGAGAAGGCCGTGTAACGTTCTCACCGACCCCGAACACGAAAAAAATAAAATAGTTATTAAAGAAACTGTCGGACTGTGTTTTCTTAATCTATCTATATGCGGGTTTGAATTGAAAAAATATTTTTGAGTTGGTTAGAGCATTAATTGAGGAAGGCTTTAGGCTATAAAACATCGACTGCAACTTGTATTAGAAGCGAATATATAGCGGGAAATGTGCAAAAAAATTTGGAAGATTATTAATCATTATGGCTTGCCGAGGCACGTACGCTGCAAAAACGGTTCAAGATACCTAAAATGTATGTATGAGAGAATCATTTCTCTTTAAATGATCTAAAAAAAAAACAAAGAATGGGACGGTATATGTCTATCTTTACCGATTAACTTGCAGACTTGGAAGAGACGCGACCGACGTCGTGGGTAACAGCTTAAGTTTATAACGATGAAGGGGTTTGCAAAAACGAATTTGGATGTCCAAAATAAAGATTCCTTCTTCTAGTTCTTCGTAAATTACACTCTCTCAATATTATTAATAAGAAACATAAACAAACAGAAACACATAATATCCAGGTAATGTATCAGCACTGTCAAAACTAACGTTGCATATAACGTCGTTGACCAGAGACTGGGTCAAGTACAGAACGTTTTAGGCTGTCCAGACCACGGTCAAGTTGAAAACGATAGGACTGACATTGACACTGTTCATTGGCGCTATCTTGTATTTTTGTTATCGGTCATTACTGATTATTAAACCGTCAAATTGAATATCAATATGAATGAACTTAAAACTAGTAGGGACTAGGTAAAAATTAATCCCAGGGCTCCCTCAAAGTACCGTAGAGGACTGGTGGTGTGTTTTATGGGTCTGGTCGGATATACGATTTACTCTTTTCCGACTACACACTTGCCCGACGTGGGCGTGCATTAGGCATTCACGCCATCAAAAAAAAGGTAAAAATTAATAGACATAAAAGATTTGAAACTTCGAGATAAAAGCGAACTGTAAACTCTAACTTTTTTTTCATGTATTAGTTATCTCTATCTACAGTAAATATACTTGCTGCGTATCTAATTCTTGTCTCGCCTACGAACCAACTTATTAGTGCAAATGTTGCCATCTTTTGATAAATTAACACATCTCCACTACACATGCAACCGTAAAATTAATTGTAATATTTAAAGTTACCATTAGATGGCGTTGATTTAAATATAAGAATTATATACAACCAATAATACAATTATTACACAAATGTTTACATTACACTAAGGTCTCACCTAAAATAGCACGCAAGTGGCCTTCCAAAGTCTGAAGAATGGTCATCTTAATCTCCTTCACAGATTTTCCTAGGAACTGCTCGCAGGCAGTCGTCAGGAGTTCATCTTCATTCATAATCTTGCACTGGGCGACGCCGGTTACTGTCAACGGGACACCCTGGGCTGTCTCTACGTACTCGCACATCGGATTGAGTGTCATGACCTGCAATTATTACGAGTATGAGGTTTTCATAATACATAAATATAATAACTCTCATAAACGTACTGAATATAGATGTCATTGTTTATTTTTTTGCAAAGTATTAAAGTCGCATGTTTTAACCAACTCTATCTTCTCTAGCTTTTAAAATAGCTGTCATAGGCTATCGTTGGCGTGAGCTGTTTTTAGGTTATTACAAATAAGTTTTTAAAATTCTGTAGTCTTTAAAAAGGTATTGCTTCATCCGGCAAAGGCATATTAAAAATTAAAAATTAAGACATAATTTATTCTAGAGAAAAAGTGTTTATTCATAACTTTTTATCGCTTGCTTGTAATTGTGTCATTTAGAGTTGAGGGTTTAGGTAACACACGGAAGTCCCGAGTATTACCTAATTCTCGGCTAGGGATTTAAACCACTTAGGTGAAGTTGTCTATATACTTACGTACTTACGGAAGTTATAATATATTATTTCTAAGTCTCTATTATGCTTTACTGTAAACTACATTATTTACCATCAGTGCCAACAGAGACCTCTAGCGGCGTATTACAGAACTATGATTGATAAAATTTTTACCAGCTAGTGTTTCAAGGAACGAAAGCATTTTTCTTAATTAACGAAATATCACGATAGATTCAAAGAATATAGTCATTTTAGGTGGGAGAAGATTTACAGTAAATGTGACGTGATGTTATTCTGTCATATTCTTACCTCAAGAGAAATGCGCTGAACATCAGTAACGAAGCACCAAGCCCATGCCCAGCCACCAACGATAGTTCGCTTTTGCATGGAACCAAAGCAGCCACCTGAAAATAATTGAAGACATCTTTACTATATATGTTTAAACTTGTTTTAGGAATAAGGACATCAATTTAGGGGGTAGTTTGATTGTAAATTTGCTTGTCAAAGTAGAAGTACCTTCACAAAAATTGAAAAGAATCGGTTTTTTTCCGTTTCTATTAAAGAAAAAAAGGGCATTGCTTATCATGATCAACTGTAATATCAATTTGTCACTCGATTACACAAGTAAACGACAACCTTGCTTTTTCAAACCGTAACAAATGAGACAAAATAACAGCATTTTTCATTTCACTTTCTTTACCTCCATTTGGCCTATTTGAATACTTTCTCCTTAACTAGATAAGCGGAAAGCTATGGAAATATACTGTACGTATTTCCTTTCAGCTTTCATTGTAGACGAAACAATAAGAGATGTTGACAGATGCTCTACATTAATTACAATAACTAGCTATGCCCCTTAGGGCGTTGTCTGCGATTTATAGCGAACAGTCATACTTAAACCATGAAGGTGTTTTAAACTAAATTCGTAGTCTATCATACAGTTTTAAATTCTTTTTTTAGCTTGAATGAGTAACACTTAAAACTCTGCATTTTTTATATAACTCAAGAAATTAATTTATTTGATTAATTGAATTAATTAGATATTTGAGTTTTGTAAATATACAGGAATCGCCATGTTCGTAGGATTTTCATTCAGCGTAAATATCACAAAGGTAGAGAAAGTTATTTTATATGGTAGGGTTACAAAGGCTAGTCAAATAATTAATTTATGCCTCTATGCTATGTGATCAAACTTGGCTGCGACAACCTGGCGCATATTTAACGTTGTGTGTTATATAACCGAGCAGGGCACAAACGAGACTCAAAGCTACGACCTTCCAACATTTGTAATATACCGATATTATAAACGCGTTTTTAGCATCGTTACCGGAATATATAATATGTCAATTAAATAAAACACATTACATATATTTAAATAAAATACTTTTACCGGTTTAAAATGCAAAATAGCCGCTTCGAGGACATTTTGTTTTATTCAAATACACATGTACATTAAAATAGGCATATGATTGACATTTTATATACGAATATAATCTGAGTATTCATATAACCTATAAGTTTTCCGACACATTTTTGTCGTTGTCAAAGACACAAACTATTTAACACTCCCACCCTTTCACCAAACGATGTCGCACGCACAGGTCTTGTTCAAGTTGTGTTTGAACGTCCGAAGAAGTGATGCGTAATAATTGTTATCACAACTAGAGTTGCGCGTGTTTTAAGATTTCAAATAACAATTCCAATGCGGACTGTGTATATGTTTAGTGATGTTTATGTGCAGTTGTTCTATGAAAGAGAAATAAACTGAGGTGAGTGCACATTTAACTGGAGGGAAAAATAATATTGTTAAGGAAGAAATGAAAGAGACCAATCTATACCGGTAACAGCCTATTTTTATAAAATTGTAAAAGAGGTTTTATATAGTCATATTGTTAATTGCATAGATATTTAATTTTGAAATAGAGACGAGTGTTGTCACTGTGAAACAATTGGTTTTGTTGTAAATAAGTTTTTGTCTAACGTGTAACTGGTGTCTCCATAGTCTACATCAAAAATAAATAAATAAATAATCCCTTATTACATACAACATTATTATACACGAGAAATATTATGTTTCACAACTTAAAACATTATTTTTCAGTTGCGATTAACTTGTACTATGTTTAGATAGTTTGATGCTTTCTGCATTAATTATTAAACACGTACTGTTTTAGAGCTAATATCTCCCAAAAACAAGAAGTACACTACACTAGTAGTGTTAAGTATTTTGTTTCATGTAATGGTTTTATTCAGACCAATACATGACCAAATGTATTTCAGTACTACTTTTTAATACTCAGGTTAATTATTATTGTTGTATAAATTGAATACCGTCTATAGTTTACGCGAGTAGTACACATTTAAATAAAACACTTAAACGGTTTAAATACGATATATTAGTTAAACTTATTTGAAAATGATTTCTAACTTCGGCCCGACGTTTCGGATGCTTTGCAGCAGCCGTGATCACGGGGAGACGTCGGGCGGAAGTTAAAAATCATTATAAATAAGTTTAACTAATATATCGCGTTTTAAACCGTTAAAGTGTTTTATTTAAATTGAATACCTTTAAAACCATGCTGCTGCTTCAGTGCAAGTTGCTCTTGTTCTAATGGTAACAATGTATGGCTATTAATCAACGGGTTGCGGGTTCGATCCCCACCGGGTCGAACATGTTTCTAATTTCTGATACATGTTGAACTCCTTGTGGAATCTGGATATTAAATGGGTGGTAGGAATATAGAAATCCCGCCCGGGCTACGACCCACCGTCCACAGATGAAAAAGGCGGTTTCAGTCTTTGGATTTCCGAATATCCAAGGCCAAAATAGGTCGACAGCACAACTTTTTTAGATGCCATATGACTTGGGTATCACCTCCCGTCATGTGAACCCCATGCTTGTCTGTCCTCGTCTATATTTAAAAAAAGTTGGCGTTGCAGCAGAGGAGACTTGCTAGGTAATCCAGACAAAAGAGTGAGTCAACGGGGAATGACAAATGGGAATTTCCCGAAGCTGTATTACGAATTACAACCGAAAGAAAGTAGATGTTAGCTAAAGAAAATATTCGTTGAAAGTATGAGTCACTTCAGTTTTTATTACTGTGAATCACGTTTATAGAATCTGTTACCACCACACACAATATTTTTTGTGTATAAATTGAACAGTTTACCACCATTAAATAAAACGCTTTAACGGTTTAAAACGCGATATATATTACCTAAACTTCTTTGGAAATTATTTTAACTTAAAGGCCACCCGTTTTCCCGTGACCAGGGCTGCTGCAAAGCATCCGAAACGTCGGACCATAGTTAAAATAATTTCCAAATAAATTTAAGTAATATACATCGCGTTTTATACCATTAGTGTTTTATTTAAACAATATTTGAAAACTGCTACAAAATCAACAGTCAACAACACACACGTACACACACACACACACACAAGTTACCTATTTATAAGTGACCGGAATTATTGTTTAGAAATGTTAACTTCTATTATTGCTTTTAATTAGATAGGTAATTATGGTTTTAGATTTATGACACTTTAAACTGTTCACATTTCTCGTAAGATAGCAAATAACTAATGGAAATTACTTAATTATTAAACATTTCCTATATAGCGTTTCATTTGACATTTAATATGCTCGTGTGAGAAATATTTTAGCTACCGGTACCGATCGAAGACTTACGGAACGGCACGTGTAGGTTGTATATTAGATTCGAGTCCCGCCGATAATCAGTTCTTTATTTATCAACAAACATACTTTTTAATAATTTAAAAGTTCTCATGTATAGACTAAATATATTAAATCCTTATAGATAAAGCAAACTAAATATTACAATATTTAAATTACGTTAATTTCGTTGTTTGAAGGGAAATTTATATAAATTAAAAATCTGTTTAAATTGCAAGGACGGGACTTGAACCGGCATCCAATATCCTCTAAGCAGTTGAGTTACCGTGTTCTACACTTAATCGTCGATTTTTCGACCTATTGTAAACATGCACCTCTCGCGAAAGATATGAAACATTTTAAAACTTTAAAGGGATCCTTGCTAGAATATCCTAGAAAATGTATGTCTATGTCATACAATAACTGTCCCTAAGCAATAAATCGCGACAGATATAGAAAGTGAATCTATTTGCGACAAGTCCAGTCCAGTGGACCGGTGCAACCGCGGTATAACTACCACAGTGTATGCACACACAGAATACTAAGAACTTCCGGTATGAGGTGAAAATCGTCATTATATAACCCTTTTCATTCCGCAATTACGACCCTTATCCTAACTATCCCTTTATCGCTTCACTATCAAAGATATTCATTAGAAATCATAAAAAAAAAAAATGATTTGAATTAATAATGGATATTACTCAACATTTCTCGTCACTAAACGTACTTTTACTTTTTTTACTGAAAGCAACTTTGTTATTAACTTAAGTAAGCATAAAATCACTTTAAGGTTCAAAAAAAAAAAAAAAAAAAAAAAAAAAAAAAAAAAAAAAAAATTTTTTTTCCCCCCCCCCGTTTTTTTGGGTTTTTCGGGGGCGGGGGGGGGGGGGGAATTCCATAAAAAAAAAAAAAAAAAAAATTTTTTTTTTTTTTTAAATTGTTTTTTTTTTAATTTTGTACTTCTCGCGTAAACTATAGACAGTATTTAAGTAATGTCCTTGGTCACCAACTTTAAATTACGGTTCTATTTACTGGTTTTAAAAATACCCTTTTTTCCTTCTATCGGGAGAACATAACAATGTTAATATCTGAGATTTATTTTGACTGACATAGTAAAAATTTGGCGGCATATAACGAATTAAAAAGAGTTTTTTTTAGTAATTGCATAAAAGTAAGTGTAAACATAGATTCGAGTACAATGACCGACATAATCCATTACCGTTACCATCGTTACTATTGTCTCGTCACGCCGCCTTCTTAACGGTTACCTGCGTTTGTGGCCTGCATTTCAATTTCCTTCACACAACGCGCATACGTACAGATTACAGACAAACAAATAAATGAATGCAACTAAATATAATTTTTTTGTATGAATTTCTCAAACAGTGAGGGAAATTTTTTTTTGCCGTTTTTAAAAATCCTTAATTATAAGTAATTAGGTTATCAGACTAAGCACATTGCCAACTGATTATGTCTGCAAATTGGGATCAAAGTCAAGTCTTTCGCACTTAGAAAAATGCATTTGATGTATGAGCTTACTCAATATGGTCGGACGTCCAGAAAATAGGAAAAATTCCCTTAAAATTCACTCTTTCTCTTTGAAAATGGCGTCTGTAAAACGTGCCCGATGACAGGGAGTCTACTGTTTTAAATACTGTCTATAGTTAACGTGAGTAGTACACATTTAAATAAAACACTTTAACGGTTTAAAACGCGATATATAAGTTAAACTTATTTGAAAATGATTTTTAACTTCGGCCCGACGTTTCGGATGCTTTGCATCAGCCGTGGTCACGGGAAGACTGAATAATATTTCGCGTTTTAAACCGTTAAAGTGTTTTATTTAGATACTGTTTTCTTTCTTTTTAATTTAAGACAATTACAAGTTTCAGTGTATATATATGAAAATGAAAGTGAACGAACGAAACTTTTACTCTAATGTATAGAAAATCGATATCCACCTTAGAAATATCCACTTAACTTTGATAATGAGCTATAATTTTCTTATTTCAGGCAAAATGAGTACAATAGTTAATGTGGCAGCCGATGTGATATCAGGCACAGCCATAGCAGCAGCGGGTAGTCAGGTAAATTTTGACTTATAAATTAATTACCATAGGAATGATTACGTAAAATCTATTTAAATTATTAAACTCATCAAAGAATGGACCTAAAGCTTACAGAAATACAGCAGTATATTTTTTTGCAACTCGAATGCGCCTGGCGTAGAATACGTAGCAATTATTTAGAGCACTCAAAAAATAATACTTTTCAAAACAAGAAACTTTTCTTAACCTAACAGTCATCATTACATAATCTTTTTAGGAACTGGAGTAAAAGATAACCAATCCTAACATTGTTATAAATAAGACAGTAACAGTCAAATTTTAAAAGTACAGTAAATTTTGTTAGTAGCCCAAAAAATATTTTAAAAAATTCTTCTACCAGAAGAATGATGGCAAGTAGAAGCTTTCTTAGTTAATCATATTGTTTAATACTTTTATGAAATATAACATTTATTTTCTGTCTATCTTGTATTTAATTTTTTACCCGATTGGAGGATTGGAGGGATTTTCCCTTCAATTTAAAATAGCAAAAATTTACATCGATACCTTATAAATAATTGCTTAAAAACGATTCCAGGTAGCGTGGTTCATACCGATGCTAGTAGCTGCTATAGCATACTATCAATATGACCAAACCGATCCTGAAGGAAGGCCGGCTGATATCGGAGATGCTATGTTACCGGAATATGACTTCATAGTCGTCGGCGCAGGTTCGGCTGGTCAGTGAGTACTCATAATAATGAACCGTATATATACCTACTTACGGTATAGTCGAGTACACTTTTAAAATTCAGAATTATATATACTAATGTATACACTGATATATGAAGCTGAAGAGTTTATTTGTTTCTTTGTATGTAGCACGCTAATCTCAGCAACTACTAGTTCGAATTGAAAAATTATTTTTGGGTTGGTTAGTGAACTTATCGAGGAAGTCTATTCTAAGGCTAATCATTCTTGTTGGTTTCCGTCGCGTACGCTGCGAAAACGGTTCAAGATAGCCTTTTAAGATTAACTTGCAAGACGCGGACGAAGTCGCTGATACAGCCAGTCGTTAATAAATTTGTTTGCAAAATTAAGGAAAATATTACTTATAGTTGTATCTGAGAACTTATTATTTCCTATGAATTTACAGGAGCAGTAGTAGCGAACCGTCTTTCCGAAATACATAACTGGAATGTGTTACTGCTTGAAGCTGGTGGAGATGAGACAGAAATTTCAGACGTACCTTTACTAGCTGGTTACCTTCAGCTCAGTAAACTCGATTGGAAGTATAAAACGGAACCTCAGGGAACTAGCTGCTTAGGTAATTATGTGAAAAATTATTTATTATAAACATAGTAACAAAACTTCAATATTGGTCTAAGATAGTTCTAGTAATAAGATGTTATTATGACATTGTTTAAAGTACTTGTTTCTAATATTAAATGGTGTTAGTAAAATGTTACAAAGTGAATATAGATTGGATAATTTTTGTACATATAGGTATGAAATTTTAAAATTATGTTTTAGACATGATTGTTACAAGATTACGAAAAACTTTGTTATTTGAGTACTTGCGTACTATAGAATATTTAGGCAATATCTAATTATATCAAAAGCTGTATATTTTTAATTTTCTTTCAGCAATGGAAGGCGGTCGATGCAATTGGCCACGAGGAAAGGTTCTTGGCGGGAGTTCTGTATTGAACTACATGTTATATTTGAGAGGGAATAAAAGAGACTACGACATTTGGGAATCATTAGGGAATAAGGGCTGGGGATACAAAGACGTGCTCTACTATTTTAAGAAGTCAGAAGACAACCAGAACCCCTCTCTGGTCCAAACCCCGTATCATGGCACTGGAGGCTACTTAACCGTCGCTGAAGCACCATATCACACTCCACTTGTTTCAAGTTTCATTGAAGCTGGCCTGGAAATGGGTTATTTAAACAGAGATATAAATGGTGAAAATCAGACCGGCTTTATGGTCGCCCAGGGTACCCTTCGCCGAGGGAGCCGTTGCTCAACATCTAAAGCATTTCTACGTCCAGCCAAAAACCGAAAAAATCTACACATTGCGAAGCATTCTTTTGCTACCAAAGTACTAATTGATCCAAGAACGAGAGTAGCGTTCGGTGTCGAGTTTATTCGAAACAAAATGATTTATCGAGTAAGAGCCAAGAAGGAAGTAATATTATCGGCAGGGACTATCAATTCGGCGCAATTGTTACTATTGTCAGGCATTGGACCAGCTGAAGAATTAGCAAAACACCGTATACCGTTAATACAAAACCTCAAAGTGGGAAGAAATCTTCAAGATCATATCGGTCTTGGAGGTTTAGCGTTTATGATAAACAAACCCGTCTCTATTATAGAACAGCGATTACATACAGTTAGCACACTAATGCAGTATGCTGTCTTGGGTGAAGGACCTTTGACAATAATGGGAGGGGTAGAAGGGCTGGCCTTTGTCAACACAAAGTATGTAAACGCCTCCGACGAATTTCCAGACATAGAGTTTCACTTCGTCTCCGGGTCAACGAATTCAGACGGTGGCGGTCAGTTGCGGCAAATCCATGGTTTGTCTGAAAAGTTCTACAACGCGGTATTTCGGCCTATCAACAACATGGATGTCTGGAGCATTATACCTATGCTGCTCCGCCCTAGAAGTAAAGGTTTCATTCGACTAAGAAGCGCAAACCCATATGACTATCCTTACATTTATCCAAACTATTTGACAGATGACATGGATGTTAAAACATTAATTGAGGGCGTGAAAATCGCTATTTCTGTTTCAAGAACAAAAGCTTTTCAAAGATATGGATCAGTTTTAAACAGCCATCTCTTCCCGGCATGTGCTGCCGCGCCAAGGTATTCCGACGCGTTTTGGGAATGTATGATACGACAATACACTTGTACCATATACCACCCTGTAGGAACAGCTAAAATGGGGCCATATTGGGACCCAGAAGCAGTTGTTGACCCCGAACTCAAGGTTTATGGGGTAAAACACTTGAGGGTAATAGATGGCAGCATTATGCCAAATTTAGTAAGCGGAAATACTAACGCTCCTATTATCATGATAGGAGAAAAAGGTAGCGATATGGTCAAAGAGTTTTGGCTGAAACGCAGACGATCGAGGTATTATTTGAGATAAGATGTACAAATTAATTTATAAGACGAGCAGTATTGATTGTAAATATTTTTTTCTAATTTATTGCTATTTATAATGTATTAAATATTTAATAGATAAAGATTTACTGAATCAGATTATTTTGTATTTTATTGAGTAACTTATACGACATAATATCTAAACGTACAGTGAACCCGAAAAGACAATTCAAGTTAAGTAGCCTCGAAAATGCTGTCCTCCTAAAATACATTTTTCGTGGAATAATTAAGTGCAGTATCGTATAGTATGAATCGAAACTGCTGTAGCAGCCGAAAATGTCGTTGCAATATCACATAGAGTAATTAATATAGAGATAAAATTATTATTTTTCCGTTAAATTATTTATTCGATTGCTATACAAACATTATACAACTGCCAAAATGTACACAATCTTTATAAAAGTAAGTGAACAACTTCGTAAAATAATTATTAGTCCTAGCAGCAAATTTTCGACACGTGTTATTGCACATGAAGGCACTATATAATTTATTTTCGATTTTTAAATTACCTATACATATGTAGATTAAGCCATTTCAGGAGAACCAAGACTCAATAGAAAATACTATTAAAGAGCTGTTATTTCTATGTTGCTTATTAAAATTAATGGTTTATGAATAGTTTTAAATAATACGTAAATAATGAAAATATTTTAATGTATTTTCTTGATATTAACAAAATTACTCTGTGTGATGTATGTTCATAACTAAGTGTAAATCATTATCGCTTATTCGGCATCCATTCATGACGTATGAATTAATATAAGTAATGCCAGTTAGCTTTTGTTTTTGAAACGATAACACACGATGGCAAGCTCCAGTGACTTATCCCTAAGACCACTCGTAACAAGTACCAGAATAATGTTCGGGCTTCTTCCTGGCCTGGGGGCATTAATAGTCTTGCGCATGGCAATACATTTATACAGACCAGATATAGAAGATGCTAAGCATCGAGTGCGAGACCACCCATTTGATCAACTCTACGACTGTTACGATTTCATCATCGTCGGTGGCGGCTCCGCTGGTTCTGTACTCGCTAATCGGTTATCAGAAAACACAGACTGGAATATTTTACTGTTAGAAGCCGGACAGGATGAAAATGTGCTTTCAGAAGTCCCAGTATTGTTCCCCGTTCTTCAAACATCATCTATCGACTGGAAGTTCGTTACAGAACCTAGCACTGAATACTGTTTAAGTATGATCGATAACAGATGCAAGTGGCCTAGGGGAAAAGTTCTAGGAGGGTCAAGTGTTTTAAATGCAATGTTATATGTGCGAGGAAACAAACGCGATTACGATAATTGGGAGAAAATGGGGAACACGGGATGGTCGTATAAAGAAATACTAAAATATTTTCTTAAGGCTGAGGACATGAGGATACCGGAATTTATGGATGATCCTTATCATTCAGTAGGAGGTCCCCTTACAATTGAAAATTTTAGATACGAACAACCAATTACACGAAAAATTTTAGAAGCCGCTCAAGAACTGGGTTACGATGTGTTAGACGTTAATGGGGAATATCAAACCGGTTTTACAAGATCACATGCTACTATTCGCGACGGTCTACGCTGCAGCAGCGCCAAAGCATATTTAAGGCCAGCATCTAATAGACCTAATCTTCATGTCAGTGTCCATTCTTTGGTTGAAAAAGTTCTTATAGATGAAAATAAAAAAGCTTATGGAGTTAAATTTACAAAACATGGTAAGACAAGGATAATTAAAGTGTCTAAGGAAGTCATTCTATCTGCTGGATCTATACAATCACCACAATTATTAATGCTGTCTGGTATTGGACATAGTGATGAGTTAAAAGAAGTTGGTTTATACCCCATAGCGCATCTTCCTGGAGTAGGAAAAAATTTACAAGACCATATCGCCCTCGGAGGACATTCATATCTTTTCAACAATCCCTTTACAAATGGATCGGATTACTGTTTTAATCTGAACACAGTATTTTCTGTTGGTAGTCTAATCGATTTTGCTTTCCACAAAAAAGGCCAACTATACAGCATGATGGAAGCAGAAGCAATGGCATTTATCAACACAAAATATCAAGACCCTTTAGAAGATTATCCAGATATTCAACTATTTATTGCACCGACAGCTGATAACATGGATGGTGGTTTATTTGGGAAACGCGCAAATGGATTAACCGATGAAGTCTATTCTGAACTTTACGAAGATATTTTATACGAATCGTCATTTTCCATAGTACCTTTACTTCTAAGACCTAAAAGTCGGGGGTTCTTAAAATTGCGAGACGCCGATCCATATTCCCCGCCCCTAATTTACCCGAATTACTTTTCGGAACCAGAGGATATACTAAGAATGGTATGTTAATTTGTCTATAATATAATATTTACCTGTAATTTTTTTGGCGTGAAAGAGTAACAGACAGACACAGTTACTTTCGCATTTATAATATTAGTAAGGATTTACTTAAAATTACAGATTGAAGGGGCGAGATTTGTACAGGAATTAGTACAACAACCATCGCTACAAGAATTAAATGCGCGGCCTAATGCAAATCGAAATCCAGGTTGCAAAGAATATGATTTAATGTCTGATGAGCATTTAGAATGTCAAGCACGACATCACACTCTTACTATTTACCATCCCGTCGGAACCTGCGCAATGGGTCCTGATAACGATCTACAAGCTGTTGTCGATCCAAGATTAAAAGTGAGTTTTTAGATAAAATCAGGATGGTTAACACTTTTCTGACGTACACCTACAACTCTAACAAGTTGGTAGTGTGTAATTGAGATAATATATTCACTTGCTGTTATTGTACATAAGCATCATATTGCATATTTAATCTGTTACGCTGTTTCATCATATGGCTTTTCAGGGTTATCTAGTAAAATCGTAAATAATAAGATATAATATCTGTCAAAAATAAGCAATAATAAGGAATCATCATCAACTATTAAGCGTTATATTTATAGAAATATCTAATTTTGGTTATTCATGTTTCAGGTTTACGGTGTGAAAAACCTGAGAGTGGTCGATGGTAGTGTAATGCCAAAAATTGTCAGTGGCAATACTAATGCACCAATCATAATGATAGCAGAAAAGGCATCGGATATGGTAAAAGAAGACTGGAGCCGAACAACTACTGATTCACACTGTTCTACTGGTTTTTATAAACGAGTAGAACAAGAAGACGGAAAGTCAACGGTGAATAAAAATAACTCTAGTCAAGTTATTGACTTTTTTAACGAAACAGCGAATCTTTTCGACTATTTATCTAATAAAACCAATCGAAACTCTACTTCAACATTGAAAGCGGAATCATCAACAGTGAGTCAACAACACATTATGACTACAACACAGAGAACAAGAAAACATAGAAGGAAATCAAAACATAGGCCTTCATATATACCATACCCCTACATACTCCCCGTACCGTATATGCTACCTTATTATCCTAATGAACAAAAAGATTATTATAATTCCTATCCTCAACCGCATTGGTTTGCTCGATATTTACCAAATCAACCATTTTGGCCCTACAATGGAATGATAAATGAACCAAATATGTATTATAGCAGTATGACGGGCGACATTGACCCAGACATTCCCACTAAAAATCCCTACTATTTTAATGACGACACAGAAATCTCGGATGACAGATACGAAAAATGCAGACGTTGGATATATTACGATGGCTTTAATTATAGAGTGGGAATGTAATTGTTCTACAGCAATAAAATGTATTTTATTATATTTTTTTATTTAATCTACTGAACCTGCATTTAATAAAATTATTTGACCTACTGATGCGTAAAGTATATTATTTCAATGCCTACAATTTTATAAGAAGCTCGTAGCTTAACACAAATCACATGATATTAATTAGTGCTCAAAGTATTACCATTTTTTTTATTAAAATAGTTTAATTTACTTGAAGCTTATTTACTACCATTTTTACACGATGTATACTTCAACAACAGATATAGTGTCTGGAATATGCCCGCCTGCGTTTGCTGGTACAAGCGGTAATCTTTTCCTTAATGCAATATCAACCGTGATTCTTACACACTGTTCTATTTTTGACGACTATCGTTGGCCGCCGGATAATTCTAACATCATTTTGGAAAAAGAAACAGGTATTATAATATTTCTAATAAATGTCATTTTTGCTCCACATTTTAATTACTTCAAGCGAAACCAAAAACTAATTTTATTTTATTTTAGAGATCTCCTATGATTTTTTGATAATTGGAGCAGGCTCTGCTGGGTCGTTAGTAGCTGGTGAAATGTCGAATTCAAACATAGGTTCTGTTTTATTAATAGAGGCAGGTGACGATCCCGGAATAGATAGTGAAGTAAGTTATATAAATATAGTTACACTATGCCAATTAATAAACACTTAATTCTTCTTTTTTTTACAGATACCTGCTTTTTTATTTCTCAATCAGAATTCAGATATTGACTGGTACTACAAAACATCACGCAGTAAGGATAGTTGTTTAGGATTCATAAATGAAAGTTGTATTTGGAGTAAAGGGAGGGGTATGGGGGGCTCGAGTTCCATAAACGCGATGATTTACGTGCGAGGCCATCCAAAGGATTACGATTATTGGGAGAGCTTAGGTAATTCTAGATGGGGCTACAAGGATTTGTTAAAATATTTTGAGAAGCAAGAATATCTTTTTAATTTTTCAAATGTCGCGCCTAAGGAATTTCATAATCCATGGTACGATATTATTGACAGCGCTTGGCAAGAATTAGGCTTGAAATCGCATAAATATGAAGGAGATGAATCCCTAATTGGTACGAGAAAAGTAAAACTAACTACCAGGAATGGAAAACGCTTAAACACAGCCAAAATATTTTTAAAAGACTCTAGTGAGACATTGGATATTATGAAAAATACATTTGTCAGTAAGATTTTATTTAAAAATGGTAATGCCGTTGGTGTCGAGATGAAACATAAAAATGGAAAGAAAAAGATAATCAAGGCAAAGAAAGAAATCATTTTATCAGCTGGGTCAATAGCTACGCCACAAATACTTATGCAGTCTGGTGTAGGACCAAAAGATTACATTGAACGAATGGGTATTGAGAGCATTATCAATCTAGATGTAGGTCATAACCTCCAAGACCATATATTTTTTCCATTATTTCTAAAAACAAATCAAAATGCTACTCTGTCCATGGAAGTAATTAATATTCTCCTAGTACAGTATATGTTGACTAGATCAGGTCCTTTTTCTACAATTGGCATCACAGATTTCACAGCGTTCATTGATAGTTCACACCTTACTGATAAACCAGATATTCAGTATCATCATACATACTTTACTAAGAACGACACATTTACGTTGAAACCGTATCTAGAGGGCCTCCGTTATAAAAGAGAAATCATACACGCGATCCAAGAACTGAATAATGAGCATGATTTAATTGGCATATATCCTACGTTATTATATCCGAAATCTAGAGGCCGTATTTTGCTGTCTAAGACGGAGAAACAACCGATAATAGAAACAAATTATCTTCAACATCCAGACGATATGGATACACTATTAAAGGCCATTAATTTTGTACACAGATTAGAAGCCACAAAGGCGTTTAAGTCTCTTGCCATGGAAATATTACATTTACGTATTCCTACGTGTTCGGCGTCTTTTAATACGGAAAACTATTGGAAATGTTATATTCGACATATGGCAACCACAATTTACCACCCAGTCGGCAGTGCCAAGATGGGTCCAAAAGGGGATAAAACCTCAGTAGTGAGTGACCAATTGCTGGTGCATGGCACAAGTAATCTAAGGGTTGTAGACGCGAGTATTATGCCTTCGTTACCGGGTGGCAATACTATGGCTCCAACATTGGTAATAGCTCAAAAGGGTGTTGATATAATTTTAAATAAATACAAGAATAGAAATGAGTTGTAGGTGAGAAGTTAGAAGCTAAATATTATTAGAAATGCTTCAATTAAGTTTTTTGTTTGAGGTTTTATTTAGCGATTATCTGTAATATATTTTATTGTGTGTTAATACAATGCATAATTATATACATAGCTGATTTATTATACATACTCAGATTGATAATCCCTACATACCCCACATAGCTTTACTTATTCGAGATTTTTGTAATAATTTGTACGTATAGGATATTAATTAAAAATCGACTATAAATTGAAAAAGAAAACGACTCGGGCAGGACTTGAACCGGCATTGTCAGTGCTGCATGTTGCGTGTAGAGCAATCTAACCAATTGAGTCCTACACCTCATCGTCGATTTTTTTCAACTTTTTGATACATGCACCTCTCGCCCGTGTTTTTTAAAATCTTATTGTGTATGTAAAATAAAAGATCTTATCGATTTCATTATATTATATAGCAGCACCGATGTGTTGATAATATACGCGATATTGTTATGCTATCAACGATATGCAATTATATGACAAAGTAGACTGTTAAAGAGATACTGTTATAGCGATTGAAATATTGTATAGGCTATTGGAATGCAATCCATCGGACTCTTACGGCACGATTGTGTCGAGCACTGACCTTGTCAATGTTTCGTTAAACGACACAATGTTGAAATTCCTCGGCTTTCGCATATGGGACAAGAGGCTTTCGTTGTAATTTACAATGCCATCATTTCGTTTGCTTAATCGATCGTACGCAATTATAGATAAGTACAAAAATGTAAATTTTTAATCCATGTTACGCATTTATCAATAAGTAGAAAAATGTAAATTTTTAATCTGTGGTACGCAATAATTAATAAGTACAAAATATGTAGATGTGTGTTTATACGAAGGTAATTACAAATAAATATGCATACAAATTAATTGCATTTTAATTGAATTTCGTATGTCCAAATCCAAAACATTTCGACAAAGCATCTTGTTTAGATGTTAAATGGCTTAGTGCTACTTTATCATTAAAAAAAAGTATTATAATAATTGAAGTGAATCCTTGAATAGTCCAATATGTTCCCGATAGAGGACAAACCGTTGTTTGCTCGTTCCTATAACATATACAATAACGCTCTTTGGAAATAAATATATTACTTAACTTCCTACGCTGCACGTCCCAATAAACTGGGAAACAATATGTGCAAGTAAAGTAGCATTGTAAAATACAAAATTATGCAATGGGGTTTTCTATAGCGTCTTTCCCAACCTGCTCTTGAAATGCGAAAAGGAAAGGTGCAGATGATTAGCACGCACAGAGAGTTTGTAAGAGGGTCTTCGGGCTTAGCCAATAATATTTGATTTCGCGAACATCTTCATCTCACATATGCAGTAGATACTAAGATGACGTTTAAACAAATATCAACTTAAAAAAAAACTTTTTGTTTGTGCACTACAAAAAAATTTTTTTTGGAAAAATATGTAATCCGCCATTTTGTATCGGCGGCCATCTAGGATTTATAATGTTATTTATTTTATTACACTGTATTGTCATCTAAATTAAATGTCGTCACCAAATTTCAGATGAATCTGACGACGGGAAAGTACTTAAATTTCTAATTTCGGCCCAAATGAATAAATTACGTACGGGTCAAGCTAAATAAAACTTTTAAAAAAGATCCGATTTAATTTTTATATAACGCCACATAGATATATGAACGCGCGACTAAATTGAAAAGTAATAAAGTAAAATCATATCATGTTATATAGTTGTATGTGAGTTGTAAGCGTTGTATGTTTCATTTCTTTATCTGACTTCTGCCTTATACAGTTAGTGTTTCTTCTTTTATGAGAGTCAGTTCTAAACAGTTAAAACTGTTGGATATTCTCCATTCTCGTTTGCGCAATAAGGAACTTAACGTCTTCAAGAGAAGCGCATTAGCTAAGCACTACCCCTTAAGCGTTAACATTGACCATTCACCGGGTTGCGACAGAGTATCTCGGGTGGGGCTCAGACGAGCGCAGAGTGAGATAGTATCGAATAACAGGTGCTAGTGTTGTGACTCCGTTGATGTGATTTACTTCATCTCTGAACGTTACGTCACGCTAAAGGTAAATAATACACTGTTACATATACATTTACTAGGTTTCTAGGTAGTATTAATTAATAACTATGTTTTCTATTAATATGAAATATTATTTGATATAAACAATCGTATACCTTATCAAATTCAAATTTACCATCCTGTTTGTAGTTTACGCGAGTGGTACACATTTAAATAAAACACTTCAACGGATTAAAACGCGATAACGGGGACAGAGTCTCCCCGTGACCATGGCTGCTGCAAAGCACCCGAAACGTCGAACGAAGTTAAAAATCATTTTCAAATAAGTTTAACTAATATATATCGCGTTTTATTTTATTTTAATTTGATGACACTGGCGGTACTCGAAGTTATGAGCGCATCGTGGCGGTCAAACTTAATCAAATCAAAAAATATTGTTAATAAAAATAAATATTATATTCGAATATTAAAATATTATATTGAATATTAGCTGCAATTACATTTTCTCATTTCTCAATTATCTGTTCTATTTTTATTTGGTATTTTTATGCAACATGAATGCTTAAGATATAATACAATTAGGTAAGAAATATCTCGAAAGACCTAAATAAGAGCAATGCAACTTAAAAGCAACAAACTAGAGTCTCAACTCGTATCAATATTATGCTAATATATTGTTCTATAAATACCTATCTGTCATTAGTTTGTTGTTAATATAAATAAGTTTTACATGGAGGTAATTTTTATAATTATTTTATGAAACTATACGCGCGTACTTAACAAACTAATTACTTAAACGCTAATAATTACAGTGTACAAAGTTGTACAACTAGTGGTAAAGAATTTTAACTTATACAAGTCGTTCACAGCTTTTGCAAAATTTTTAATTGTTAGTATTTGTAACTAGCTGCGTCAGCGTCTTTGCCCGCGTAGAAAAGTTATTTGGGCATCCAAATTTGTTTTTGCAAACTTAATTGCAACAATTTGAGCTGCTCACACATCGTCCCGTCGTTCTTGCAAGTGAATCTTAAGAGATATAGTGTCACGGATATTTTTTTAGATCATTTAAAGAGGAATAATTCTTTCATACATATTTTTTGGGTGTCTTGAACCGTTTTCGCAGCGTACGCATCTGAACATTCCTCGATTAATGATCTAACAAACACAAAAAAAATTCAATTCGAGCCTGTAGTTCCTGAGATTAGCGAGATCAAACAAACAAACAAACTCTTCAGCTTTATATATTGGTATAGATATAGATAATTGACAAAAATGTTCACTGTGTTCGTAGCTTTTAAACTGTGAGTAAATAGATTGTATACTTCAATTCAGTACAACAGTTGTACTTTATAAATACCAAAAATATAATATGTAGTGAAATATTTTAGTTATGCTGCAATTTTGATGCATAAACAACTACAATAAAGAGCTTCTGGTGGCAGGTACAAAACGTTGGCTTAAAGATCGTAGAAAATCTCAATCGGATAAGCCGTGACGAACTTAAACTAAACCAGTAATCCTTATAACTATAATTAAATATATATTAATTAAGTTTAATGCGGCATAATTGTTTGAGATTGTAAAATCACTGTCATGTCACTAACACATACAAACGATTGCTGCCGTCAAGACAAGTTTCGACCAAGAAACGAGCTCGGTCTGACACGATTGTCGATAATTGGTTAATTTTAATCTATATCTGTGCTCTATACTAATATATAAAGCTGAAAAGTTTGTTTATTTGTTTGAACGTGCTAATCTTCAGAACCACTGGTTCGAATAGAAAAAATATTTTTGTGTTGATTAGAGCGTTAAGCAAGGGAGCTATAAAACATCACGCGCTGTGACTAATAAGAGAGACGAAACAGCGAGAAATGTGGAACAAACGGGGAAAATTATTCATGTTTGTGGGTTTTCGATGCGAACGCTGCGAAAACGGTTACAGACACACAAACAATATGTATGAAAGAATGATTCCTCTATAAATGATCTAAAAAAATGTTTGCGACACTGTATATCTATCTTTTAAGATTACCTTGCAAGAACGACAGAACACCGACGACGTCGCGAGTAACAGCTTAAATTTATAGAGTTTATCAAAATAAGTATTCTACGCGGACTTTGAAACTTATTTTGTCGCTGATTTAACATAGCTAGTTGGTAATAATAAAGAAGGCATTATGAAACATACTAGGTACTTACATATATCACACACATCAATCAGACGATAAAGCATGGATTATATAATCAGATGTAGACTCTTACTTATATATGACGCATTGACATTCCGAATCTGCTGTGTCGGGCCAAAATTATAACAGTTTTTGAGCTGTATTGTATCAACAATCCCATTAACAATGAAAATTACTTGGTAATTACTATAGGTCAAACAGTTTGGACGGAGATACGTGACACAAATTCGTCCATCCTGGCTTACAAAATGATTACAAAATCTCGTCTCGTGCCTTAAAGGTTTCAAGGCAGCGGAATACAAGAAATGTTACCGGTTCGTGGTGTGCTTTGGAACAGACAACTATGAATGAAACTTAATCCTTATCTAAAAATAAATAAATTTTAGGTCCCAGGAAGGCTTTTAGTATAATTATATGAATGTGATATAATCTATTCTTAAACAAGTTTCGTCAAGTAATATATTTTAAAAACCTAATTGATCAAAGTAGAGACAGCCTATACTATTTTATTAAGCTGAGTCAGCGACTTTGTCCACATAGAATAGTTATTTTGGGCATCCAAAATTGTTCATGTGTATGTCATCGGTCGCGTCCCGTCGCTCGCGACCCGTCGTTCAGTTCCCGTCGTTTTTTCGAGTTCATCTTAAGAGATAGACATATACTGTCGCGAAATTTTTTTTTGATAATTTAAAGAAGAATCTTTCTCTTACACATATTGTTTGTGTATCTTGAACCGTTTTCGCAGCGTACGCATTGGAAAGATGAATAATTTTCCCCGATTTTTCACATTTCTCGCTGTATCTTCGCTTGTATTAGTCACAGGGCGATGTTTTAAAGCCTAAAACCTTACATAATAACTTTCCATATTTTTTCAATACGAATCCGTAGTTCCTAAGATTAGCGCGTTCAAACAAACAACCTCTTCAGCTTTATATATATTAGTATATAGATTGACAATAGACAGTGACAGTTATAATTATTAGAGTTAAAAGTTAGTTTTACTAGAGAACGAATTAGTCTAGTACATATAAATTGCGATAGTGAGGACGGGAAGCAATCCTAGTCGTGCACAAATACTACTGTGCTCCGCAATGGCGTAAATGTTATGAAGAAAGCCGACATGTTCTAGATTCAAAAAGTCTACTTTGACACGGATGCCTGGGAACCGTCCCGTTATCTCATTCTTACTAAAAATGCTCAAACTTGGTACTTTATTATTAAACTTAGGATATAGTGGGCATTATTTTTGAAATCATATATTGATTTTTTCTTTGAGCACTAAAACAAAACTAATAATTGTGAGATTAATAAATAATAATAAGTCAAAATCAAAACATTTTAGCTGGATCATGCTTGTGTTATTTTGAACCCGTATACAAGAATAACCAAAATTTCACTTAGTTTATTGTATATTTAAAAAGTTTAATGATAAAGGATTGCTCAAATTATGTAATCGCTACATAAAATCAAGTAATGATCTGCTTAAAAAAATTAATCTAGTCTTACAAAAAATATACGTCAACTATAATTATGTTAAGCTAACTAAACTAGCTATAAATTGAACTAATCATGAAAAACTTGATTTTCAAAAAAGAGGAAAATAAAAAAGGCGCAAATAAATCTGTACTATTATTTGTGTAAGAATTATGATACCAATTTTCGGTCACTGTACTCTTGTAGATTAAGTAGATTAAAAATATAAATATGGAATACTGACAATGTCCAAATCGTTTTTTTTTTTAATAAATTTCGATTTATTATCTATAAAATATATATAGTCATAGAATTGTTAGGCTACTCTAGCAGCCTCTAGCGGTCTCAAATCTAAACATTAAATACCTTTGAACAAGTATATGCAAGAAAGTATTTCTGCAAATCCGCAAAATTATTAATTGATTACAGCACAAACTATTCAAGAATAAGGTTAAACTTCTTACATAATTCATGAACGCGATCACCTACAATGGAAATTATTATCTATTTAAACCACCGTTCACAGTTGAATTAAATAGACTCGTTTAAACTTTAACACTAAACTTAAATGTGTTTTTTACTAATTACCTTAAACTTAACTATTCGAACGGTTGTCGTTACTTTTAATTCCAATCCAATCACTTATAAATGTATTATAATAAACCAACATAAAAATAACTTATTAAATAATGTATATATAATAAATGAAATGTCAATATGCTATTTAAATAAAACACTTTAACGGTTTAAAACGCGATATATTAGTTAAACTTATTTGAAAATGATTTTTAACTTCGGACCGACGTTTCGGATGCTTTGCAGCAGCCGTGGTCACGGGGGGACCGAAGTTAAAAATCATTTTCAAATAAGTTCAACTAATATATCGCATTTTAAACCGTTAAAGTGTTTTATTTAAATGTGTACTACTCGCGTAAACTATAGACAGTGTCAATATGCTATTCAAATATATAACTAAACTTAGAGATATTCTGGATTTCAGTTTTAATCCATGGATTTCCCAATGTTTAAAGCCAAAATAACCTCCGGACAAATCCATATTATGTTCTTTTGAATTTAAACTTGTCTGTCTTCCACAGTCTTAAGAAATATAGTAATCCAAATGAGGCCCAATATCTAAAGCGTTTTAATATTGAAATGGTCACGTAGCCACCTCAGTTGTGTAACCCAATCCGAGATATTGCAAACCGAGTCGCAAGGACGTTGTCGATGTGCGTTTTATACATGTGGTGCGGTACCATATGTATACACTGCAATTTACATGTCAAGGAGTGTTTTGAACTGGTCTCTTAAACGGCTCGCTCGATTTTGATGAGTTGAATAACTGATATTTATTATTGCGTTGAAAAAGTTTCAAGTAAAATGTGTTCTATGTAAAATGCCTTTTTCAATTTTCCTAAGATAGAGTGTGGCTCAACACAAAAGAAAAATAAAGATTCAAGTAGTTATATAATGATAAAGAATGTCTAAGAATTTAAAGTCATTACTTCCGGTGAAACTATTCACAAATTACTGTTATGCTAATATACTAATTAATAGTGACAGATACACAACGACACAAACAATAGCGTGTCAAAGGTGCATATTACATAATAATAGCATGTAATTTGAGACTTTCCTAATATGAATACGAGAAAAATCACCTGTGAACTTTAGACAATAACCTACAATATGCACACAGTTATTACCAATTGCAACACTCTTCATATCGTGTTTTTAACGGAAATGATACATTGTCATAGGTCGATATCATATTTTACCATATTGGATTTTAATGGCAATTCTAGTCATAATAAAAAACTATTTTCAAACGAAAGAATTCAACGAGACCGCGCGCTGAACCCAAACGTGCTGTTGCTCTGACCACTAAGATAATGTGTCCATCCCCAATTTAATTAAATTCATACAACCCTTATATTGGGCCCAGAAAAAAAAGCATTCGTAGTATGTAGGAATACATTTAGGCTATAAATTGTAAATAAATTACTTAATCAATTTCGCGTATTAAACCCTTAAAAGAGTTTTATTAAAACATAGTGCTTTTATTCCCATCAATTTCTGGTACTCGTGTTATTTCACGAACCTAGCTCACATTTACTATCGTTTAAGCTCCCTCCTGATAATAATTTAAAATATATATTTTATTTTCCAGAATGAAAAGCCGATAAAAATGGGAATACTGACAGTAGCATCAACTGCTGCTAAGTCTGCCCTCACCATAGGCGGACTCAGCAAATTGACGTTCATACCAGCTATGCTAGCAGCGATGGCGTATTTTAATTATGAACTTCTGGACCCGGAAAGTAGACCCTTCAACCAGAAGTACTTAAGAGAAGAATACGATTTCATAATCGTTGGAGGAGGATCCGCTGGCGCTGTTGTTGCTAATAGACTGTCGGAAATAGAAGGCTGGAATGTTTTGTTACTTGAAGCTGGTGGACATGAAACAGATATTAGCGATGTGCCTCTATTATCTATATATTTACATAAAAGCAAATTAGATTGGAAGTATAGGTTAGTACTTTGATAAATAATACGTAAGTTAATTAATTTAGTCCCGTTCTAAACCGTTTTAAGTGTTTTATTGCCCAATTACACTTTCATAAGATTTAAATAACAAGTAAAAAACACATTGGTGTGACGAATCATTATTAAGTGCATGTTTGCAATTATTTACAAATTTATACAAAACCCTGAGAAACAAAATATGTCTAATACTTTCACTATTCTTACTGAAATACCCTAATATAATAAAGAAGAAAAATAATAAGATACTAAGTTGGCAATTAATAGATCAACAGACGCCATAATGAACTACTTCAAAATAGATGTATCCATATAATATATGAATTCTTATAAATTTCTAAACTGTTCAATTTCAGAACCCAGCCGCAAGATTCAGCATGTCAAGCCATGATAGACAAACGCTGTTCGTGGACTAAAGGAAAAGTACTAGGCGGTTCTTCAGTCCTCAATACCATGTTGTACATTCGAGGGAACAAACGCGACTTCGATCAGTGGGAGTCATTTGGAAACCCTGGTTGGGGCTATGAAGACGTTCTACCTTATTTCAAAAAATCAGAGGATCAAAGAAATCCATACCTGTCAAAAGATACTAAACACCATTCTATAGGTTTGTATAAATAATATGTTCTTCAATTCTTAAATTGAAATTTTCGCTACAAATAAAACCGATTCATTATACTATCTTTGCCAGCAAGTAGATATGCAAATTAGAAAAACTGTGTTTTTTTTTGTTAAAATCGCTCACTAAGCAAAAACAAACTGTGCAATTATTGAATATTCATCTACGCTATAATTGTAACAATATAATTGAATTTACAAAAACTTTTGCTTTTAGAGTGCATTTTTTCTCACCTCCAGCAAAGGTAAAATCAAAGTTATGTCTGTACTTTCAGGCGGATATTTGCCTGTACAAGACGCGCCATACAACACACCCATCGGCGCATCGTTTTTACAAGCCGGCGAGGAAATGGGATACGATATTATAGATGTCAACGGCGCACAACAAACTGGTTACGGCTGGTATCAGTTTACGATGCGGAGAGGATCCAGATGCTCTACAGCCAAGGCCTTTCTCAGACCTGTTAGATTACGTCAGAACTTACATATTGCTCTGTTTTCCCACGCCACCAAAGTTCTTATAGACAAAGATACAAAGCGCGCCTATGGCGTGGAATTTATAAGAGACAATGCAAAGCAAGTTGTATACGCTAAGCGCGAAGTTATTCTCTCGGCTGGCGCTATTGCATCGCCTCAGTTATTAATGTTGTCGGGAGTGGGCCCAGCGGAACATTTAAAAGAAGTCGGTGTTGATGTGATCTACGATTCGCCCGGAGTCGGGAAAAACCTGCAAGATCACATTGCCGTAGGCGGAGTAGTATTCCAAATTGACTATCCTATTAGTTTAGTAATGAACAGACTTGTTAATATAAACTCGGCACTGCGGTACGCCGTTTCAGAAAATGGACCACTCACTTCTAGCATCGGATTAGAAGTAGTTTCGTTCATTAATACAAAATATGCGAATGCGTCAGAAGATTGGCCGGACATAGAGTTCATGATGACATCGGCTTCGACGCCCTCGGACGGCGGGACACAGGTGAAAAAGGCGCACAGTCTCACGAATGAGTTTTACGAAGAAGTATTCGGACACATTACTAACAAGGACGTGTTTGGAATTTTCCCTATGATCCTCCGACCGAAGAGTCGAGGTTTTATAAAGCTGCGTTCTAAAAATCCATTAGATTATCCGTTAATGTATCATAACTATTTAACACATCCTGACGACGTCGGGGTTCTAAGAGAAGGAGTGAAAGCTGCTTTGGCCGTTGCCGAAACGAAGGCCATGAAACGTCTAGGTGCAAGGTTTAACAGCAAACCAGTGCCCAATTGTAAGCATCTCCCTCTTTATACAGATGAATACTGGGATTGCTATATTAGACAGTATACGATGACAATTTATCACCTGTCGTGTACAGCGAAGATGGGACCAGAGACGGATCCAATGGCTGTTGTAGACTCGAAACTAAGGGTGTATGGAATAGAGGGTCTTCGAGTTATAGACGCTAGTATAATGCCAGCAATAACGAATGGAAACATAAATGCGCCTGTAATTATGATAGGCGAAAAAGGGAGTGACCTCATCAAAGAGACCTGGTTGTCCAAACCTCAAAAAAGAAGAAGAAGAAATGCATTAAAATGTTCAAGTTTAGGAGAACTACTATTAAAGAATAAAACTTGCGTTATTGAAAGGTGACAGATTATAGTCATTAGGTTAATAAACTTAAAACATCTTTGAACACTTTAATTAAGCCTATTTAGTGAAATCAAAACGTTGAAATAGGTTGAGTAAGATATCAAAGTTCAAATTGTGTGAAATATAATAGTCATGTATATGCAAATTAATGCTCGAAATATGCAAAGGTTTATTATAAACTAGAATTATATTATTTAGGAACGAAGGAAAAGGAATCAAACAAAAACTAGCTTTAATCTAGACTAGATCTATAAGTGCATGTACAATCTGAAATCGGCTTTATTACCAGTTTATTTAGTTAGATGTATGTATGTTATCGACGTAGGCGCCACCTATCAGTGGAGCTAATAAAGCGGATTTAGATTGTAAATGTTATCTTTCAATATCGATGAACACTTTTAACTTGAGTTTTAAAAGTACAGATGGCGCGGGGTTGTTAAACTGATAAATATGGTGTTGTATGGAGTATAAATAAAATAGAAAGGTGGTTTTTTAAATTGTTTGTGTTGTTAATATATAGCTATTGTAAGTAAAATACCAACCAAGATATGATGGGGCTCGCCCAGCAATGTACTGCAGTACTACCGGTACTAAAAACCGGTAAAATGTATTTTTTACCGGTACCGGTGAAAAATAATAAACTCCCTATTTGTGAATCACGAAAATTATAAGTATGTGTCAAGAGGGACATATTTTCATAGTTGGCCATACGAATTTGAATTTCATTTAAAATATGTTTGTAGTTGTAGTCTATGTGAACAAAAGCTTGCATAAACTCGAACAATAACCCACTTATGACCACAACCTGGCCGCAAAGGTATTGCATAAAAATTTCAAGTCATTGTCCAACAAACACTTTGACCCGTCGGGTCATATCATAGGAAGTAACTGGGTAAATAGACATGTTAAGTGGGTGAGGTTTAAGTTATATTTGTAGCGAATAGTAATACCCTGTATTGAGATTTAGACAAATTATAAAGCTTTTGTGGGCGGTAGTTAGAGAATTAAGTACATTAATGATGTTTAAAACTAGGTGACAATATAAATTTAATACGTGTCCTAAGTTTTCACCACTAAATCGTGCTTTTTCTTATGAAATTATCTTTAATTGTATCGTTAGTTTGGGCATCCAAATTAGGTTTGCAAACCCCCATCTTTGTAAGCTTAAGCTGTTAGCCACGACATCGATCGCGACCCTTCCCGTCATTCTTGCAAGTTAATCTTCAAAGATAGACATATAGCGTCCTTTTTTTAGATCATTTAAAGGGAAATCATTGTTTCATACACATTTTTAGGTATCTTGAACGTACGCATCGGAAACCCACAGAGGTGAAAAATTTAACTCGTTTTGTTCACATTTCCCGCTGTATCTTCGCTCCTATTAGTCTCAACGCAATGTTTTAGCCTATAGCCTTCCTCGATAAATAATCTAACCAACACAAAAAAAAATCAATTCGAACCCGTAGTTCCTGAGATTAGCGCGTTCAAACAAACAAACTCTTTAGCTTTATATATTAGTATAGATACAGAGGATTGAAGAGTTTACCTTTTAAAAATCAACCGCAATTACCTGTAACAAAACAAAAATCATAACGTATATATAATGATTTATACTAAAATCGTGAAAAGGTCAGGAGCGAGTTGTTTCTTCAGTTTAAAAGTTTGATATTCTTATGTTGCTTAACTATCGCTAGTTTCAGCTTCCGTTTGACCTTTATTTGGCTGCCTCCGCTAAAGGTAAGATGTGTTGTACGTTGACTTAAGCATGAGGTTTTACTACCACAGAAGTCATAACCACTATGACCATGTATCTGTAAATAATGTGCCCTTGTATACACAACAAGATGGCCTGGCAAATGTTTTTCTACTATATGTTGTATTTTGAATTTGATTTCCATAAAAACAGTCCCCGAGAATTAAATTTATTTCTTTATTATTTTGGGTATCTTATACCATTTTCACAACGTAACGGAAAATCTCAAAAAAAATCCACATTTCTCCCTGTTCCTTCGCTCATATTAGACACAGTCTGGTGTTTTATAGACTAAAGCCTTCCCTCGATAAATGGTAAAAAAATATATTATTTTCATTTCGAACCAGTAGTTTCTGAGGTTAGCGCCAAACAAACTCTCACACGGCTTTATAATATTAGTATGGATAACGGGATTTCAACAGTAAAATATTTATTTAAAGAGCACACAAATTTAATAAACACGAAGTGCTATTAACACAGAACCACAGATTAGATTAAATGCAAACGGGGAAACGGTTGTTACATCTAAAATGATTGCGATAATTAAAATCTGTAAATAAGTCCGTTCAACTGAATTTCTGCTGGAAGCGATAAAACAATTTTACTTTCTCTTGGATCTAAATCTGCGCCTGAAGCACTCTTATTACGGTGCTATTAATCTTAAGACCATATCGTTCGATCTTATATGATTTATGCAATTTAACAATTCTAGAAACGTGAACGTACTGACTATCCCCTCCTTTACTAGGCGGACCGTTTGTTATTAGTTAACAAATTAAATTAAATAAATGGAAAATATATAGCAAAAGACCAATTGCTGATAAATAATAAAATTAGACCATTTTATTAAGCCTTAGCTAATATTGCAAACTATTCAGTATGTAATAATTTTAAAAAGAGACCGGGGGGGGGGGAAATTTTTTCCAAATTGTTTTTGATTTTTAAATTATTAGTAAAATAAGTTTAACTAATATATATCGCGTTTTAAACCGTTAAAGTATTTTATTTAAATGTGTACTACTCGCGTAAACTACAGACAGTATTTATTCAGTCATTGTTACCATAAATGACATGGATTAATAACTGTAAAAAATAAACAATTTGGTAAACCTTTTAAATTCAACTGCTTGTGACTCAAACAAATACCTAAATGTTGTATAATAGAGACAACAGTATAGTATACAAAACAGGCATCGTTGTTCTTGTTTGTAATGAGTGTATAATCGCGGTAACACATATACAGGACTTATTTCTTTAAAAATTCTTTCGTTAATATATTAATCTCAAATACTTTATAATTGTGCAGTCGCCAAGTAAATAACCACTGAAATACTGTAATTGTATATAAAAACCTTCCTGCGGAACACACGGTCTATAAAAAACAGCAAACCTTTAGTAATTTAAAATTTAAGCGTAGGGTTATATATGTAGTGACTAAGACCCGACGTAACGTATTGCTGCAGCCTATATATAACGACATCTAGTGTTACAAATCGTTAAAATATTTTTTTTAATGTCCTACTCGCGTAATCTGCAGACAATGCTTATAAAAACTAATTTGGTTTACAACATCAGCCGCTATTACAGAGTAGGTAAATAATAAGATAACGCTAAAGCCATAAAAACGCAATATTTTACGTACAGGAAGAGGGAAATTTGCGATATATTACGTTGCGAATCTTTACGTCCGCACATTTGATCAAGATTTGAAATAAATTACAGCTTTCTATTACATTTAATGGTACAACTGAATACTGATATAAAAAAAAATAGGATAGGTGAACTAAGTTCATATTATATTATTTTTTTACAATAAAGTGATTAATATTATTATTCTAATAGTATTTTGTCATTTTCGACTTGTGTTTACGTTGTATATATCGTCCTGAATCACATTGCCCCGTGTTTCGTATAACAGACTTCTGTGCCATGCCCGAACGAAACTCTTTATGATATTTTTCCGGAATTTCGAATTCAAGATGTTGAGTCAAATGCTAAACAAGGCATTTGGTCGCAATGAGCTTGGTCGCGATATTTGACAATCAAAAATACGGTTATGTTCTTCGATTTTTTCTACTTAAAAGAATAGATAGAAGATATATTAATTCATATTAAAACACGCAACATATTTTGTATAATATACAACTTGTATACGTGTGAACAAATGAAACAATTCATATCTGATAGCTAAAGAGCAAATGAACCTGTGGCGTTTTAAAAAGTGATTAAAGAGTAGGAGTTAGAATGATGTGCAAGAAACACGCATGCGCAGTGGCTGAGAGGCGCGCGCGCCGACCACCGCTCTGTCGGTAACAATCTCCTTTTGCAGTGAAATCACTCGAACATGTGCTTCTAGTACCCTACACATATTTTGGATACTTGTACGTAAAGCCAGTGTATTATTGGTATGTATTATAACGTTTTTTATATTTAATTTTATATTATCTTTTAATAGATTATGATTTCTTAACAACTATATCTTTTAAAATCCTCATTAGACATCTTCTGGAATACGATTAAATGTCATATAATCTCAATGAGATTGGTATTTCTGTTTTCTTTGTCATATATTATCTTGTCTTATTTTATCTATGTTTTAAGCCGGCTTTTATATTGGGCGCTTACAGGTAAAGAGTTGGTAGACTATATCAACTTTTTAACTGTCCTATTTATGATTTTTTATTTAAGAACTTTAACAAGCAGCTATAAATCGAAATTAATTTAATAATCTAGCCACTTACTACTCAATTAATTTAAATTAATTAAGCTGTTTTAATTTTTCAATGCTTATCTTATGTAGTAAATCATAGGCACGCATTGTCAAATATTAGAAATAACTTATGAGACTAATAAAAGTATCTAACTACGGCGGAGCTAAAGACTTTATTTATATATAAACACCATGGCCACTTATAAAAATGACAAAACGGAAACTAGAGGACACCTTGTTCCCCCCCGTGACCAAAGCATTCGAAACTTTGGGCCATTATTTAAATTAACGAAACATATTTCACGTCTCAAACTCAAAATCTATGTTACTCATATTATACAATACATATTATAAGAGATATATAATATATGAGTTACTATATGATAAACAGAGCATTAAACAAAACCCAAAAATTGAGCAATAATTTTCAAAACATAATTGAAGCGCTCCATTTTTTCCAAACCATTTAACAAGTTACGACTAAGCTTTAGTCGTTAATTTTATTCTTGTTATACTAACATACATTTACATAGAAGTTCATAAAATGTAGAAAATACATTTTAAGTTTATTACAGTATAAATTAAATGACATCTTGTTTGAGAGATACGGTTATTTCTTCCTCTACTACGGTAAAATTTTACTATTAGACAGAAGACGTTGGTTTAAACTTTTTGATGATGTTTATTTGTGTACCCAGGAGTTCCTACAGAACGCGCTTAAGCTTGAATGTTTGTAAAACACTAAGAAAAGTTTAACTTCAACCATCATAAAATTCTACTTACTGTTTCTATACATAACACTACAGATATAGACCCGATTCGTTTCATTGACCAAGAAACTTCTCAACAACTCTTACAACGTATGTTTTATTAAGAAAAGGTCAAAACTTGTCACATGCCTAACAATGAGGAAGTAAGCATTGAAAATGACAAGTCATCGCCTTTAAGTAAAAAATGATTCCGATAACTTTGATTTGTGATGTACGCAATAACTAGGGATGTCACATTCAGTCATTGCTAATACTGGTGTCAGTTGCAACGATCTTATATCATCATACGTAATTTGCTTTTTGTACTCGATACTTAATGAGGCTGTCCGTCATAAGAAAAAAAACGTAAAAAAATATATTTCTGGAACGGTGTTAAAGGGTGTCCATAGACAAAAATGTTTTTAATGAAATACTGTTTGTAGTTTACGTGAGTAGTACACATTTAAATAAAACACTTTAACGGTTTTAAACGCGATATAAACAAGATGAACTAAAAATATATCGCGTTTTAAACCGTTAAAGTGTTTACTTCAATGTTTTTAATGACGTAAAGTGTATTTTTATCAAGTCTCAAAAACCTATATCTATACTAATATATAAAGCTGAAGAGTCTGTTTGTTTGTATGTTATCTAATCTCAGGAACTACTGGTGGCAATCGAAAAATTATTTTTGTGTTGATTAGATCATTTATCGAGGAAAGTTATAGGCGAAAATATAAAACGCGCCGCGCTAATAGGAGCGAAGAAACAGCGGGAAAACAAAGGGAAAAATTATTCATTGTGGTTTTTCGATACGTACACTGCGAAAACGGTTCGAGTTACCCAAAATAATATGTATGAAGGAATGATTCCTCTTTAAGTGATCTAAAAAAAGTCCGCGACACTACCTTTTAAGATTAACTTGTAACAACGACTATGTATTGTGAAAAAAATATTATTTTTTGACATTCCCAATGAACATTAATATAATTTAAGATGGAACGCGTATCGCGTGATATTTGACTCTGTTTAAATGTCACGTGCGGCAACCCTGTCATGATCGCATTGCATAATCGGAACTCGGAAGAGCACATTGGGCCGGTAATGCGCAATGATTTCACTTTTCACGGTAAACAAAAGCTTATTGTCAATACTGTTGCTTTGAAAGGCTGTTAAGTGGTTGAGTGTTAATGCTGGATCAATATAATCTTATACGATAAGTGTTTAATTGTTTAACAAGTTATAACTTCTGTTGAACAAATGTCAGACTTCAATATTGTCTGTATTCATGATTGTTTGAATTATACTTATAATTTACAATTCATTTTGTGAGTGTAAAAGTGTTTTATTTCATTAAAATTGTAATTCAGGAACGAAAATAATTAAATACCACGTATTAATTAACATGAACGTAAACACATGTAAAATTATAATTTTAAATTTGACAAAAACAAGTTATAATGTAGGATATCTATTTATATAACTTGAAGCATAAATTATAAAAATATCTAATGAAGGCAAAAATATAATTTGTATGCATAATTCTAAAACGTTTATCATAGAGTAATACTGTAATTCTCGTTAAAAAGTATAAATTAACTATTGGATAGGTCTCCTCTAACGTAACGTAGAAGAAAGGCTTGTGGTGGTGGTGGTTCAAACCCACCACGCTGCTCCAGTGCGAATTAGATGGCTCTAACGACTATTGTTAAAATTATATAATTACCATATCCGAGATTGCAAGCCGCGATTTGCAGTCGATTGGAATCACAATACATACGGACATAGAATAAAATAGGTAAGTAAAATAATGCAAAACCTGCGTTTCCCTTGACGTCCATTCAAATTACTAATTTCTTATAAAAATTGCGTATCCACGAAAACTTTACAAAACTGAACCCTATTATGTACGCCGTAGTAAAGCCACGTATTCAAGTTTTGTCATAAATATTAAAATATATGATTAATGGACAGCAAAGCAAAACATTGAATAACGGACCTGTTCTGTACGGTTTTCACATATAAATTCTGTGTTATGTAGTCCACCGCATCTAAATAGTAGGTCTATGAAGTGTTACTTCATTATTACTCAACAATTACAAAAGCGTGTATACGTTTTAATTTATTAAGCCGAGGTAAAATTCCACAAATTATTTATTTATTGTACAAATGAGTTTAAAACGAGAACACAGGCGTGAAATAGCAAGTAAGTATTATAAAGTAGCTATTCACAGGCGAATGAGATATCGTCACAGATATCTGTTGCAGACACAGTAGTGTGCCCGTTTCACCAATTGATAAATCCTGCCCAGTGGCACGTGTATAGGTTGAGCCAAGGAGGCGGTCAATAATTCGATATCATTGCGCGAGAGCTGCTTCAATAGGTCGGAAAATTTCGACGATGACGTGTAGGACACAGTAGCTCAATGGGTCAGAGCAACAGCACGGAGCGCTGTGGATGCCGGTTTAAGGCCTGTCCGTGTCGTATTTTTTTTAATCTAAAATAAGTCGAATAATTATTTAAGCTACTTTGAATTGAACCATCTCAAAGGTTGTGTCTGCGACCTGAAATTTCGGGACCCGACTTCGCTGGGAATCCCCGTGACAGAAGCAGTAGGTAGTTCAAAATTAGTTAAATTAATGTGTGTGAAAGCCCGTTTCCCCCTCTTGGGGCATGGGGCAAACACATCTGTTCTGTGTACGTTTCATTGATCCGTAAGGAGTTATATACTTCGTGTTAAAACAGTTCAGTAAAAATATTTTAATGTGTACTACTCACGTACAAAATACAGACAGTAATAAATTAATTATTTAAGCACTAGTAATCGAGTTTAAGTTATTAAATTGAAAGTAGCTTATTACTTTAAATCACAGATGTACGTAATATAACATTTCGTCGAGCAAAAGTAAAACAATTACTGAAAGCCCTCATCCGTAGAGATGTTTTGTACTAATTATCTCGAATGCAATTATTGTTTATGTAATATATTTCGAGAATACACACTCACGATTCATTTATTGAGCAAGCTTTGATCAAAAATATAACGAAAAACTGCGCCCGCGCAGAATAGTTATTTTGGGCATCAAAATTAGTTTTTGCACACATCTTAATACATTATACCTGTTACTACATCCTCCGTGTCACATAGTTCTTGCATATAATCCTAATTTTTTTTTAATAAGTTAAAGAACAATAATTCTTTCGAACATATTATATGTTTTATATATCTTGAACCGTTTCTGCAGCACATGCAACGGAAACGCCACGCGTTTTATTCACATTTCTCACTGTTTCTTCGTTGCTATTGATAGCAGCGCGATGTTTTATAGTCTTCCTCAATAAATGTTCTAACCAACAAAATATTATTTTCATTCGATATAGTAGTTCCTGAGATGAGCGCGTTTAAACAAACAATCTTTTCAGCTTTATAATATATTTATTTTTAGGGGCATGGAACAAGATTACAATTCGGTTGGTTTACGTTAAAACCCTACAATTATGAAAAATGCTTACGATTGCATTGGAAACTCTTTATAACGAATTCCAAGTCGTTATAGAGAGTTTACAGTGTATTTGAGATATAAATACATTTTAATAAATCTCTTAATTGCTTTTACAAAATCAAAATTCAATGTGCGTTGTCTGTTTAACTTTAAAATCAATTATTTAAAAAAGGTAAATTTCTGTGCAAAGGTGACTAACGCCATTGCTGAATTTTGGTCCCAACGCGTCTTAAACACGAAGACTAGCTCAAATCGGAATAGTGCACCAGAAAACATTATTTTATACGATTCGTGTAATAACTCTATCATACAGTTCTGTTCCATATTACGCCGTTACGTAACATAAAATTAAAGCGATTTCTCCTTATTGATTTACATTTACTCTTACGATCATGAGGTAAATCTTCTTGTTATTATTAACGCATTTTTGTCACTATATTAAAAATTAGGTACATCCAAAGAAGAGTTTTGGGCTAAACAGAACCTTAAGAATTAACAAAGAAACCATCATATGTGTTTTTTTTTTAATTGTGTTGTAAAAGTAAAACAAATCAAACGCGCGCTTATAAAATTTTACCTCATATTTACATCTTCTTTTATATTCTACTTTTTATTCGAAACACGCAAAAGTAATTCATTAATTATTAACATTATTAAATATTTAAATAGTGGAGGAACACTTTTACAACATTTTTACGGTTTAAAACGCAAAATATATTGGTTATCTAATTTACAATACCCTGTGTCCACTGCTGCTACTAAGCACCAAAAACGTCGGGCTGTAGATAAAAAATACATTGTAGATAAGTTAATTCATATATTTCGCCCTCTAAAGCATTCTGTTAATTAAATGTGAAAATTTTTGGAGAAATCTCTCAAATAATGTTATCAACGCCATCTGTTGCATACATATGATAAGCTAAAGCGTAAAACCAGTCTGGGCGGTTTAAGCAATACAGTCAGACATTACTTTCACATAGTCTACACGTTTTTCTTCACATGTAAAAGGTGGCAGCAGTTACCTACGAGTAAATTACGTTTAGTTAGTAGGATCTTAAAATGAAATAAAACATTCATAATTTCAGTGTTTTAATAAATCTTGTGACATGTTTTTAAATACAATTCGAATTAATATAAGAAAATGCAAGTAAACATTACGAACGTTTAAAAACTAGTCTTTAAAACAGTGACTTTTATTTAGTAATCATTAGGGTTCAAAATCGTATAACAATATAACTTCCCTCTGAATTGTTAAAAGCGCATCATTAACCCATGAATATACTAAACAGACCATCCAACCGGCATTAGGACCAAATAAAATATGTGCCTAACAATCAGAAAGGAAGACGAGTCAAGGCCGGACAAAATAAATATTATTTCATAAAACATTACGTTAATTTGAATCTACATTGGTACATATACACTTCGCAATACCGCAATTAAGTTTCCAAATATGAATTTAAGATGAATATTATCTTCGTAGAGTGACCGCGGTCTAACCAGCTCATTGAGTGATCGTCACAAAGTCACCACCAAAGCGACACACCGCACGCGTCTAAAGAAAGTACCGGAACACTTACGACTTTCTACGAACGTTATTCCATTTTTAAATATAAATCGAAAACGTTTTTTAGCACGAAACGGTTCTTTTCGGAATTTTGTTGAGTGAATGAAAGTGAAGAGGGCGAGGTAACTAGAGATTAATGTTAGAAGCGGTGTTTAACTTGAGGTGGACCGAGTGAGAGCTTCCGTGAAGGCGTATACTTCTTTCGTAACTATGGACTTCAGGTAAATATTAAAAATCGAACACAATTAAATTATTCTACTGCTTCAAAACTTAGGCGATTTCAATTTACTGATATAGAGCATCTACTAATAAGTAAAATATAAGTAGCTACTATTCTAGATCTTAGTAGGTCGACCAGCAATTGAAAGTAACATATAATAATATAGCGCTATGAAAATACAACTCGCGCAGGAACAGTCACAAGATCTTATACCATGTCTTATCAGAACAATCGAGACCAACGTCGGGAATACTAAACTAGTCATTGAATATCGGTATTACTAAATATATACAGATGGAAATAGAAAGATCTAACTAAATAAAAATGATGTGATCATAAGCCTAGTGTTGATAAAAAATAACTGCATGCAAATCTTGTAAGCTGGAAGTGCGAGTTTTTTATTTAATTCTTCTATTTACATGCATAACCTGGTTGCACAACAGTTAAGAATAATGTATTCAGTGAAGCGTTCTCGGGTACATCATAGAATTAATTGTAGTGGAAAGTTGTCAGTACATTAGCCCAAATAAATCTTATTCAACATGACCTTAATCAAGTGTTATATAATTCGGATGTGAGGTGCATAAGCCAAGCTTATGCCAAACCTTTATTTGGTTTGGTGGCGTTTCTTCATCTATAGCTCCTTTCGACTGTTATAAAGAACACCTCACAATGAAGAGTTCATTAGTCTCAATTTTAACAATTACAAGTCTTAGATATCTAATTATTATTCTACTATTAGTATAGTCAGATTTGACGTTCTAAACCTTTTCCACCTAGAAATTATTATTGATCTATCGTCTTTATCTTGATTTTTTTTTTACATCAACAAGTTCTTCAAACAGAAAACTATCTACGTTTCAATAACATAGATAAACTATTAACATTTAAGACTCGAGAGCTTTAACTGAGGATAATATAAACAAATAGATAGCTTTCACAGGTATATTTGTAGTAGGAAGGCAGGTCAATTCCCTGTAGGGATAGATTTCCTCACCGGTTCGCCCAGATTCCTTTAGCAGCGCTACTACGCCATTAGCGGTACCGAACCGTTTTAATTACTTCATACACTTCCTACTAAAAGGATGGTTGTGGTTTTTGATGAGAATTTCTTTTAAAATACTTAAAATGATGCCAGTAGAAATAATTTTACCAACGTCTGCTTGTACTTTATAGAAAGGTGTTCTATTACTAGAAATGTACTCAATTGTACCAAACTGTTAAAAATTAAAAAAAAACGATTTTTAAATAAAACACTACGTGGCCACCGGGACCATGGATGCTGCAAAGCATCCGAAAAGTCGGGAAGTAGTTAAAATATTTTTAAATAAAATATATCGCGCTTTAAACCCTTAAATTGTTTTATTTAAATGTTTACTACTCGCACAAACTACGGACAGTTTTTTTTAGATTTGCTATTCAAATCAAAATGTCTTGTTATGTATAGATCTATGTGATTGATGTAGAATTTAAGATGAACACGGGCAATAATTTCCTCTGTATCGTGTATGAATTGTTTATCACCTGCAACTTCCGTCATATACAAATAAAAACCGAAAGTGTCGTCTATATTTTGACATGTTACACAATTCACTGAGCTCTAACCATCGAGTCAATAAAACATAACTTGCTGTCTTTAGCTTTCTCTGTGGCAGATAGCCGCTACTCCACCACAATTATATATAATAATATGTCCTGGAGTTCAAAGGCAAGGCATTTTAGATTCTATGACCTTGAAAAGTGAGGTTTGTTTTGATAAGCAGAAAGCAGACGACGACTCGCTCACGTAGGCTCACCGAATTGAAACCATCGTCCCACTTATTGGTTCGGACGTTCACAAATGTAGTTGGTCATGATTTGATCGAATTACTGATGAGGTGCTGTGTGGCTATAAGACACGTGCAGAAAAGGCACCTTAATTACTACATCGCATAAATACAAATGTTAAGGAATCTACGTTATATTTTTAGTTAATAAGTAATAGAAAAGTAATAATAAATTTAATAAAATTAAGTTAGTAAATGATAAAAAACGCTTTAAAATATATATATGTATGTTACCAAATTAATAATATGATGATTGGCATTAACTAATCATATGTCATTAAAGAATTGTTAGTAACTACTTATAATTGCGTTAGAAACTGAGAATTTGAGAACTTTGAAAATGTTAATTAAAAACCGGATATATTAATTTTGCGAGTGCGCAAGTTATATTCAAAATTACCAGTAGTTTCCTTTAGTACTTTAGTACATCAGATGCACAGCTAAACAACAAAGTCTTATATGAATAAAAAAACATAAAAGTATACAAACAAAATATTATAAGAAAATCCTTGAGCTTTATTGCAATATTTAGTAACGGTTAGGATAATTGCTTGACTCTTTTTTTATTCCAACTAAGTGGACAATGAAGACGAAACAATACACGATTACCACGCCTGTACAGTTGTTTTTATGCAAAGGCAAGTGGATTTGCTACAGCACTTTGCTTTTCTACAAACTTGCAAAGGTGGATACTAACACAGTAACGATATTCATAAATCAACATAAATAAATAGTGTTTTGTTTTGAGCATATATGATTTATTTACAATAGTTTTGAAAAATTACGTTTTTGTAATATAGTGTCCAGTTAGTGGTGTTATAGTTAAAAAGAAAGTTATATAATGTTTTTTTTACAATTATTATTTTTAGGCTAATTAATGCAGCGCCTACGCCAATTATTTGATATTTAGGTAGACAAGAACTTTTTACGACTTACCTACTACAACAGGTAAAAATAACTTGTGCTCAGGAATAATGTATGTAATGGAAGTAATTAAAATGGGTATACATGCAAACGGGGTGTATAGGAACTATCAAACAGGTTCGTGGAAAGTTTGTATCGAATAGCAACATCCACGAAGTTCCTACCATTTTCATGTATCATTTATCAACAAAATATAAAACCAAAGATAAAAAAAAACTATCAAACAAAACAAACTCAAAAACTTATACCAAACAAATAATGGTTAGATGGTTGGTAAATAGAATTACGCGAGCCAAATAGCTTTAGAATTGTTAGTGAAAGTTTGTTTGTCTTCGATGCACCTCAATATCTATAGGCATGTCTCACATTCTTCTCTTTTAAAGTTTAGAAAAAGTTCCAGCAGTATCAAATATAATTTTTAATATCTAGCAATAGTAATATTAAAAAAAAAAACCTTTCGATTCAAACAAAATGTATTTAATATATGTATTAATTTTTCCATATTTGTAATATGGCAATATAGTATAATTAAACCATATAATATTGTTTCCAGGGACCTCACTCATACGCGCAGCTCACTATCGCCGCCTGCAGCATGGGTCAAGAACAGTCACTTGCACACGCAAGTGTTGCGCCAGTAAGACGCTATGAAGATAACAATTACGCAAACGGACTCAGTAGAGCCTCATCTATCGATTTGCCCCGATCGAGCGATTACGAAAGAGACAGAAACAAATATCGAAAATCACGAAGAAGCACCGATAGCTTTAAAAGCGACAACTCTTCCACAGAAAGCAGCGGCTACAGAAGCGGCTCGAGCGCATATGAACGTCAATCTGATAGGTATTCAAAGAGCAATTACTATTGTATTCCTCTGTACAAGAACGATCATTACAAACATATTACCAAGGAACTGTATCGACCTGTAAAAATACCGAAAGACAAACGCTATAAACACTTGTTCGGTGAAAACGAAGAAATAAAAAGTGAGCGTATTAAGAGCTATCTCAGTGATACGGAGAAAGCTCAGCTCAAAGCGGGCCCGACGCCAAAGAAGGCCGGCATCCGAAACTACACGCCGAAAATAATATCTGTGGAGGAGCAGAGAAAAAAAGTAGATAACTGGATATAAATTTAAAGATTCTTGTAGCATAAGTTGTAAATATTAGGGATCTAGTAAATGTATTGGGGAAATAATCATGGAAGCAGCTGGAGCATTGGCAAGTTTGGCGCCGTCACCCATTACCGTGCTGGGTCTAATACCACTCCTAGCTCTGGGGATTACGTATTTCAGATATCAGCAATTCGACCCAGAGTCTTACATAACAGATGTAAACGCTGTAAGTTCCCATTTTATAGTACCATAGTGTTGTTAAGTTCATTGTTTTTCATTTAATCTATTGAAAAAGCTTTTTTCGAAATATATAATTTCGATTATTTTATCATTATAATCTTCGATATAAGCTCTAAAAAAGGCGCATATATTTATCATCTACAATACTGTTTTACTATTAATGAGACAAATAATTTCTGCCTTTTTTATCGCTATTGCTTCGTGCTTGGCAAGCCTAACTAGCTACAGTAGGGATTTAAAATGACTTTTAAAGATAAAACACATAGGTATATATTTTATATTTATAATTCCAGATCTTGCCGATCTACGATTTTGTAATAGTCGGCGGGGGTTCTGCCGGCGCCGTAGTGGCATCACGTCTATCAGAGATCGGCAACTGGACAGTGCTACTCTTAGAAGCTGGTCAAGATGAGAACGAAATCTCCGACATACCAGCCTTAGCTGGCTACACACAGATGTCCGAAATGGATTGGAAATTTCAAACAACACCTTCCCATAACCGTTCATATTGCTTAGCGATGAACGGCGATCGGTGTAATTGGCCACGTGGAAAAGTCTTAGGCGGATGCAGCGTCCTTAACGCCATGGTTTACGTCCGCGGCAATAGAAACGACTATGATCTATGGGAGGCGCTAGGTAATCCAGGATGGTCATACGATCAAGTCTTACCGTATTTTGTCAAATCAGAGGATAACCGAAATCCGTACTTGGCAAACAATCCATATCACGGAACAGGTGGATACCTAACGGTACAGGAAGCTCCGTGGCGAACACCGCTATCAGTAACGTTTTTAAAAGGTGGCATGGAACTGGGTTACGAATTTCGCGATATTAACGGCGCAAAACAAACTGGTTTCATGTTGACCCAAGCGACTATGCGCCGTGGAAGTAGATGCAGCACAGCCAAAGCTTTTATTAGACCGGTTCGTCATCGGGAGAATTTGCATGTCGCTTTGGGCTCCCACGTTAGTAGAATATTGATAAATCCGGTCAAGAAACAAGCATATGGTGTGGAGTTTTACCGTAACGGAGAACGCCATAAAGTGAGAATAAAGCGCGAAGTTATAATGTCGGCGGGGGCACTTGCGAGTCCCCAAATTCTAATGTTAAGCGGAATCGGACCAGCGGAACATCTGAAAGAACACAATATACCATTGATTGCTAATTTAAAGGTCGGCCATAACTTACAAGACCACGTTGGACTGGGTGGCTTAACGTTCGTTGTAAATAAACCGGTTACATTTAAGAAGGACCGATTTCAATCGTTCTCTGTCGCAATGGACTACATTCTACACGAAAAGGGCCCGCTAACAACGCAAGGTGTAGAAGGATTGGCGTTTGTTAATACCAAATACGCCCCGACATCAGGTAATTGGCCCGATATACAATTTCACTTTGCACCTAGTTCAGTGAACTCAGACGGTGGGGAACAAATCCGTAAAATTCTCAATTTACGAGATAGAGTATATAATACGGTGTACAAGCCGATCGAAAGTGCTGAAACGTGGACGATACTGCCGCTACTGTTGCGTCCAAAAAGCTCCGGGTGGGTGAAATTAAAAAGTCGAAATCCATTTCAGCCACCGTCTATAGAGCCAAATTACTTTGCATATAAGGAAGACATAGAAGTGTTAACTGAGGGGATAAAGATAGCGTTTGCCCTATCCAACACGACGGCGTTTCAGCGGTACGGCTCGCGTCCACATACAATTCCCCTTCCTGGCTGTCAACAGCATCCCCTGTTTAGTGACGAATATTGGGAGTGTAGTTTGAAACATTTCACTTTTACAATATACCACCCAACTAGCACTTGTAAAATGGGTCCAAAATATGATCAGAGTGCTGTCGTTGATGAGAGGTTGCGTGTGCACGGTGTTGCCAATCTAAGAGTGGTAGATGCTAGTATCATGCCTACAATTATAAGTGGTAATCCAAACGCTCCCGTGATTATGATCGCTGAGAAAGCCTCAGATATGATCAAAGAAGACTGGCTTGTGTTATGACAGTGATGAGTGCGGTGATAACAAAACTGTTCATTAGTTTAAATTAAGTAATAAAAATATTTATGTCACAAAGTACTTTACATTGTTTATTACAAAACAATTATTGTTAAGTATGTATATAATAGCATAATCTTTATAATAAAAGTTAAAATTATATGTCTTTTTTTGTTTATACATCCTGATGAAGTAACATGTTAAAAATAAAATTATTGCACGCACTTTACTAGTCTCAAAAATTTGTCGTTAAGACTTATTGCTACGTAAAAAAAACTATATTATTTTTAGAATAATACCTTCTTCATCCTTCTAGTTAGAATGATGATAATAAGTTAAAATCTTAGTCTATTCTAGTCATTAGATCTTGTTTTTTTTTTTTAATAAATGTTATAACGCCATCTACTTCTGTGAGATGTTACTACAAAAAATGATACAAGCGACATCTACAAGTTTAAGCTGGTATCGCATAATAAAATTGAGTGGTAAATTTTTAGAGGCACAGCGTTGTACACTTGTGCCGCTAGAATGCTAGAGTAATACATAATGAGGAACAATGATTTCGATTGTTCTAAAATTCTAGAAATATGGAAAAAAATCTATTATAGATCTTACGAATCATCCAGCAGTCGTATTTTAGCATGTAGAAAAAGCTCAGAAATTTTACATTCACTCCAACATTTAAATTGAACGAAAAGAGGTTTTTTTTCGATTTTCATATTAAAAATGGCGTTTGCGCCAATTTTCTTTGATATTCGTGACTAGGAGGTCATAATACATAAAAATACCAAATTTCAGACCGATCGGCGGTATTCGCTTTTCGGAAGTACACCCCCATTTTCTTCCACCTCCAATACATGTATTTTGTTTATTAAAAGCTAAAAGTCATGAGTAATTAGGATACACAAAATTTCTTATCGAATATATCAGTAAGTTATAGCTTGTAATTTCAAATAGCATACATAATCAACTGGTTTAAGATGCATCATGCAATCAACTCCGCATTTCCTAGATTATACAATTATTATTATAAGACCGGCGCTCTAAGTATAATACTGAGTGATTGCTATCGAATGACAAGTAGATATTTAACGATATTAGAACATGAGATGAAAGTACTACGCATGGATAAACAAATATAGCTTATTTCTTACGGAAATAAAAAAAAAACGTTTTCTCGGCATCAAACCTCTTTTTTAAATAAGTATTTTGTAGAAATGTAGTTCAAATGTTTACTGTAATATGTAATAATTTAGTTTTGGTTGATTCGACAACACGTTTGACATGGCCAGCAAATATATTCACTATAGTTATTTTGGCATTAAAATTGGTTAATATATTTTAGCTGTACGTAACGGAAACCCACAAAGAAGAATTATTTTACACATTTCTCACTGTTTCTTGCTCGTATTAGTCGCATCGTGCACGCTCTATCACAAAAATCATTTTTCAATTCGAACCAGTAGTTCTTAAGATTAGCGCGTTCAAACAAACAATATAATAAATAATCTATACTAATATCTGTACAATATTAGTATAGATTATACATATTAGAGTAATGCAAAAATTATAAACCTCAATGATACTTAGATAAAGCTTTTCTTAATAAAACCGTTGGTAATAGCAAAATGTTAATAGTAATCTGGGTCCAATCTCGCAAACTCCGAATTGAGCAACATTGGTATTTCCGTAGTACGTATTAGGCTCAACATTTCTCACTTAACACTCGCTACGTGCGCACAAGGAAGCACTGAACCCGTCAACACATGTTACGCGTTACGTAACTCGCCAAATAATAGGACGCACTGACCTACTGCCATATCACAATTCAGCGCACAGCCCTGCCATATGTGACATAGTTAGGCTGCGGTCTGCTATAAGCATGTGGACAGCGTACAGCGTAACGCGTTACTCCGCGTCAAAATGCATACTTTTAAACGCGATATACATCTAGATAAAACAGCGTCATACTTATATAATTTAAAATATTAAAAAATACACACGAATGAAAGAGACAACAGTACGTTTGACAAATAGAGAGAGGAATATTTTTTACTACCATAAGCCACACTTATGGTAGTAAAAAACTTATAACTAAATATAAAAAAACACCTTATTTATTCTTAATAGTATAAAATAATGTCGTGTGATGCTAGTTCGTGGAACAGGACCTTACTCAGATTATATCTGGCCCTTTGTTGACTTAAAACTCATTCGCAGTAAGTTCTCTGGTTCTTAATAGTAACATAAGGCTTGACGCTGAACACGATCTAAGGAACCATGAGACCACAGCCTTACGTAGAGTATGGAGCGAATCCAATACATTCGCAACACAAACCTGTGAGGTTGCGTGGTCAGCGTATTTCACATTGAGGCCAACAATGCGCGAGCGCTCACGTACGCCTTACGTTATATAAGATGGATTTTAATGTTAACGCGAATTTGTCTTCGCTAATCTCCTTAGAGATTCAGGAAAATATAACATGTATTCAGTTAGAAATGTTGTTTGATTAACTGCATCCTATAGTAACTTTGTAAAGTTTTACTGAGTAGTAATATAATAAAAAATATTTACATATTCGTAATTGAAAAGCAATCATGAGAATTCCTTTTATCTGTAAAAATGACCAATTATTTTCTGAAAGTGAGCCTTAATTATGCAAAAATGATAACCACGACGGGAAATTAAACATTGCTTTGACCTCAATTTAGTCAAAAAAGTGTAAAAATTCCTTATTATTTTTGTATTTATAATTGTATAAAAGGACATTTGTAATTTCAACGGTCGTGCTAATTTTTGCCCCATTATTGAAGCAATAACAAATTAAGGGTATAATTCCTTGTTAAGAGTTGTTGAACAATATATTTCTATTTACTTCTTTCTATTAAGCGACAAAAATATAACATATAATCTTTTGAGTTGTTTGTATGGTAATCCGGTAAATTATCAGTGCAATTAAATTTTAAAAACTACTTAAAATTTTGCGTAACACCGGAAATAAAGTGAATAATACATATTTATGAAAAATATTTTTGGTTAAAAAAAACGACGTATAATAAAACTCTAACCCACTATAACAATACGGGATTAGTACGGGGTAGTACCATGGCAGGAAAAAGTTTCACAGATTCGAGATCAACCTATGTTATTTATTTTCTCAGTCTAATATATAGTTTTAAATTTATAAAAACGAAAAGTAATATTACTATATATAATAACTAATATTCAAAAGTGCCTGTTAGAAAACCAACATCCATTATGCACTTTGTTAAAGTAGGCTCGGTTCGTAAGAAAATACTATAGAAAGCGAAAGCCCTGGCACTTAGCACTGGCGCCGGGCCTTAACGACCAGATGTAAAACTGATCCCTAAATAGCAATCTATTTTTTTCGAACCAAAATAGTAATTATATGAAATCAAACGATTTATAAAAAAGCTAACCCACTTACTAGATTTAGGTTATTTAGGTTTGACGGTCTTTTTATTTTTTTCTTTGCATTTGCCAAGTTATATCTTCATTATATTAAAAATGTTTGCAATGCAAACTAAATAGTTTTTAATATCTATATAATTTAAAAATCGAAAATAAATTGAAAAATTAATTTTTTTTTCGATTTTTGAATTACATAGTGCCTTCATGTGCAATAACAAGTAAAAATTAATAAAGTTTTTAAATGCAAACTATTATTAATTTATCTACGGGCTTCCTTTTGACTCATTTTGAATTTTCTTTCTTTTTTCAAAAACAAAAGTAAAGCCAAATCATCAGTAGTGACCACGGCTGGTGCAAAAAAACATCTAAATATATTTTAACGAATTAGCGTAGCTTGCGTTTTCTGAAATAAATAATAAAAATATTGAAATCAACGTTCAAAGGACGTCATCTAATCAAATGTTGTTTTTGTCAGGATGCCATAGAAAATTCCATCGCGTTACAACCTACAAGACGGGTCCAGCCCTATACGACAGGTTCATTACATGCCGTTCATAATGTATTACGTTTGTTATGAATTTACTCGTAATAGCGGGGCGCTTGCAGCATCGGCAAAGTCGAGCCAGTACAACACGCGGTCACCGCGGAGCAGCGCGTATAACGCGACCGAAACCCGAAATTTTGGTGTGAACTTGCCAGTGTTGGTAGACGAATTTTAAATTTAGAATACTTTGTTCTGAAAATAAAAGTTACTAAAAACTCGCAGGATATGTGTGACCTAAATTTTACGAAGAATTTTAGATAATTTCTAGAAACAAGGGTGGTTTGTTGTTCTTCTAATCTAGATATATCCGCTCAAATTATTGTTCTTATTATTATCGCGTTAACATTCAAATAAAACTGGGGAAAAAGTGACATACGGTGACGGCAAAAAATAGTGTTTGATAATTTAATTTTGTACTTATTAAAAAGTTACAAAATTACTTACCAATTTCGTCTTACAATATTGAAGTGAGCGCAACTAATTCTTTGTTAGACGTTCTTTTGTTTATCAAATGCAATTTTCGAGATAGTATCGCGTATTTTAACAACAGCGCGCCGCAATAGAGCCTTACCTAATCTAACGTAACTTACGATCTTTACTTACACTAAGTTTTTACGTAAGCCTAGAATATAAATTGACATACTAAGAAACAGGATTTATCGGTAATACTAGGTTCATTAGTTTGGGTACATTTGCTGATAACCAAATTAATTCTAAATGAAAGTGTTTGTGTTGTTTGATTTGTGTCCCTTCCTTCACACTTATGTTCACTAGGGTTCATACAAGGGTTAAGGATGCATAGACTGATTTGACTTCGTGTAAACAATCAAAAACAAACAACGGAAAATAGTTGTATCTTTATATCAAGTTTTGTATCGTCTTTGTTTTTTTTTTATGTAAAATAAGTCACACACTCCAAGCTGTGGAAAAAAGCTAGCGCAATAATTATGACGTTGCATAAAAAACCATCGACGACCCTAATCCGTGACCTTAATCGACATCACGGACTAAGTAATAAGCGTCTTTAATTACAACCACGTAACGCTAAATACCGATCATTAATTTTAATGAACTGTTTCAAAATTATGTAATTTCAGCTTTCCACTAAATCAGTGGCAAGGTACGCTTAGTTATTGTTGATCGAGTCACCGTTTGAACTTCGAACAAAACCGTCCTAAACGTAGCCAGTACTTATTTTATTTATAAAAAAAACTTAAACGTCGCTGGCAACTTTACATTTGGTTAACTTTTTTAAAATGGCGTCTCCAAATACACAGAAAAGTTATTTTTACAGGTTCAACGTTCTTCAGTGAGACCGTGAGAATTGAAAACGAACTCTGTCAAAGCAATGTTGAACTTTCGATATCAGTGTGTGTCTGATGAACAGTGTCGTTAAGTAATATCTCGTTAAAAGAATGCTGTGTGCCCATTGACTGACCAGTGACAACAGACAGTAATTGTGTAGTGCACAAAATTATTAGTTATGAAGGTGAGTACACGCCAAGTACTTTTATTTTAAGAAATATTATATTATATATATATAATTAAAAAAGTAAAAATGTAAGAGGAGTTTGCAGAGAGACTCAAGACGCTACAATATTTGAACGTACAACTCTGAGCTTTTTAACTAAATACGAACCTATTTCTTTGCATAGTCCTTCTGACGTCATCGACAGATTTAAAAAAAGCCAATTTAATAATAATTGCGGAATTGATTAACTATCACTCTGTCACAATAAGTGTCAAGGACACCAATGTAAAAGACTCCGCGTGAATAAGTATGCAAATGATTACAATCTGTAGGTCAGTGTTACGAAACCTGTCACCGATCATTTAACACGTAGCCATTTAGTAGATGCTAATCAATATTGGACAGGTTTCGCTGTAACAAATAAACAAGAAAAATGATCCGATCAAGATGCAAGCGTACTTTCAAATAGGAATGTAATATCGCAATTAAGTAACTGAGATCGAATAAGTTTTTGGAGGTCCATATACAACTATTGAAGGTAATTATAAATATGATATAACAAAAACAAATGAAGAGTGAGAGAGTTAGTTCGGAACGGTTTGAGGGGGTTATGCAAACATTTGGGAATTTGACAAAATTGCAACAGAATTGAAGAACAGTGTAATCGCTCTAACGAAACTCGTTTCATTGCGTTTCAGTAAGATTATTCATATAGGTTACATAAGCAATACCACAATACGTTGCAATGTTTTGAAATCGGTATTAAAAAGGCTAAAATCGCTATAGATAATTTTCGAATTGGCTTCGAGACAAAATCTAAAGCTTTACATAATAAGCGAATACGCGTAACTTTTTTTAATAACTACATTTTATTTTTTTAATTTTCATACAAATGTACCATACGGTATTTTAGGATTCGACATTTATTAAAATTGTAATCTGAACTTTGCATATATAATATTATTTATACACGACATATAGATTTAGTCTAAGACTGAGTGTTTTCTTATTATCGAAGATATAAAGATGTATAAGTTTAACAATACCTGTTTGTGTTTGTATGTGTATGGAAATAGCAACCTGTCTAAATTTTTTAAAGCGATTTGTTGGCCTATATTTATGTAAGTTTTCCTATGCACTTTGTAGAAACATAGAACTCTAATAAAAAGCAAATTACAAGAAATAAACACGGCTCTTTGTACTTGATTGAAAGTTTACGGCAGTATTGTACGATACTAATGTCACTTTTTGTTGCGCAAGCGCGTATTAGTCAAAACCACTTCCCCATCGACTATTACGTGATGGATGTTATGAGGGATATTTCTGGTGGTTCAATTTGTGGGTAAAGTACTTTTAGACGATTTTGTAGTCATTTTCAAATGAACAATCTTTTTTTTCTATCAAAATATATTCTTTCTGATCTTTGTAATTCTATGGTAAATATCTCGGAGAAAGAATAATAGATGCCGTCAGACAGGCCACAGGTCTTAAAAACTAAATGTCTGGAAACCTATCAAAGAAAGAGACGTGGTAATATGCCCATGCCTACCATTGAATAAGAGATTTCACTCTCCTCTCATTTATGCAGAAAAAAATCCCTTGCATTGAATATGCCTAAAAATAAAAATTGTAAAACCATTCGATTAAGATATCAAACTCCAATTCGTTGCAGACATTTGTCATGGTCATTTTTCAACCTGTATTGCTTACTTAACTGTAGATCTTTAACAATTTTTAACATAAAAAACTTTTTATTACATTACTGGTATACAAATCGTAAACTCAACCACCATGTCGGACTGTTTTTTTAATTTTGCATTGAAAAAATTCGTCGTTTTTCACATTCGAAATTCGATTTTTTTAATAGAAATAAGAAAAACAACGCAAAAGCGTTATTCTTTAAGCCTTAGCTTATCTTAACTTCATCGCGGTGTTTGATTTTACAACAGTACACAACAAGTACTTTTTTACCAACCGTAATAATAGCAATAAAATAGAGAGTGCAGTTTTAACTCGTTGAAATCAAACAAACGGCATTATAAATGCTATCTCACATTTCTATGTTGTTACGTAATTTTCTGCACCATTAAGTATAGTTAGCGGAAGGAACGTAAGGTTCTGTACATAAAAGACTAGCTGTGCCAGCGACTTCGTCCGCTAAGAATATTTATTTTTGCCATCTAAATTCGTTTTTACATGTCCATTTATCTTTACAAACTTAAGCTGTTACCCACGACGTCGGTCGCGTCTCTTCCCGTCGTTCTTACAAGTTAATCTTAAAAGATAGACATATAGCGTCGCGGACTCTTTTTAGGTCGTTTAAAGAAGTAACATCCTTTCATACATATTGTTTGGGTATCTTGAACCATTTTTGCAGCGGACGCCTTAATAACCCATAGTGGTAAATAATATTCCCAATTATAAAAAAAAAGTTACAAGTTTTAAAATAAAAGAATTTTCGACCACGACTTGGCTTTTCGCCTGCTTTGCACTACCAATCATGTTGAATTATCAACAGACAATATGTAATTTAAACCGCGGTTTAAAACGCGAAATATATTATTCAATATGTATTTAAATGCTTAGTTTTCAACAAATTATATTTATTTCTAGGTATATTCGAAACCGCAATTCGCAAATCAAGATCATAAATAAATATATATATATAAACGTAAAATTATATTTTTTTAAACGATACGCATCTTCAGAACCAAACTGTAACTTACGCGAGTAGTACAAACAAAAAAAAATAGAACAATGTATTCTAATTAAACTATCAATAGGGGATATTGCAGCAATACAAAGATAACACTAACTAACTGCATTACATAACGCTTTGGTAACATTTATACGGAAGTGGGTCACGATTCGAGTCCTTGCGGTAGACTCGACGCCGATCGAGGCTTTTGAAATCAGTGTCTGGGCCGAGGTTGTACTGCATGTTCAAATCGAAACGATATTACAACCTTTTTCCTTCTTTCCTTGGTAACAGAAAAGGGCAAACAAGCATGGCGATAACATGATGGAAAGTGAAATGTCCCAAATATATAAAGCTGAAGAGTTTGTTTGTTCGAACGCGCTAATCTCAGGAACTACTGGTTCGAATTGAAAAAAATATTTTCGTCTTAGGTAGATCATTTATTGAAGAAGGCTATAAAAAACATAGTGTTGTAACTAATAGGAGTGATACCCAAAAGATACGAATGAAAAATTATTTTCTTTAAATGATTTAAAAAAAGTCCGCGACAGTGTATGTCTATCTATTTGGATTAACATGCAAGAACGACGGGACGCGGACGGCGTCGTGCGTAACAGCTCAAATTTATAGAGTTGAACAAGTGGTTTGCAAAAACAATAATTTATATAAAAAATAATTATTCTACGCGTACGAAGTCGCGTGGCCCAGCCAGTCTGTATTATATAAGTTTGGAAATTCGGTAATAACTGAAACTTAAACATGAATTTTAACTCCACGGCAGTTGGGCGGTGGAGATACAGACAAAATTATGATATTCCTGCCTCCCATATAACATTCAGGTTATGACATCATAGAAAAACAGTTTCATAGTAATAATGATTCACACTTTAATTTATTTATATAAAAACACTAAAGCTAAGAAACGCATTAATTCTAAGGTCATGTCATCGATGCGACGAAATACCTTGTGAAATGGTGAAAGTAATTTTGTCTTTGGCCTTGTACTAATTTTAAATTATATTGTCATAAAACAAAGGGTATAAAAATATTTAATATTCACGTTTTAATTTCGTTACGTAACGCGTTACGGCACATCTGTCATTTTATCGGTCCTTTGTAGTCAGAGCCTTACGCGCGCGTTACGCGTTGTTAAATAGGTCTTGTTTAATATATCCATATAAATCAGTCCCAGTTGGAGTTCGTTTAAGTATTTCATGAATTTGTACCAGTTATAACACGAAACAGTCTTGAATATTCGACGAGACCTTCACCTAGTACCACACTTTTTTGTAGTTGGCCATTACATAAGGTTTGTTTACAAGCCAAATTACTTTCATATGAAACTGCCACTTCGCATACTTTTTGAATAAGGTTACGTTTTTCACTTCCGCACTTGAAAATAGATTGCTACATTGCTGCAAAGGTCGTAATTTTATTATTGTTAAGGTACGTGACATTTTAGTAGGTAGTAGATAACTTCCGAACAAATAAAAGAAATAGCTTTTGAGAATGTCGGGAAAGCATCGGAACTTTTCCAAATTTCCTATAAATACGTCGAAAGAACGTTCCTTTAACTTCTTACTTTGATTAACCAAAATTTAACCCTTACGGTTTAAAACGCGATATATATTAGATAAACTTATATAATTATTCTAACTACGGCCCGACCTTGCGGATGCTTTGCAGCAGACGTGGTCAGGGGGAGACTCCCCGTTTTAAACCTTTAAAGTGTTTTATTTAAAAACTTACCTTTCTAAAAATATATATATGGAAACCGTACATCAATACAATACCGCCTTCCTAGTGTGCTGTAAACATAAGTTATTTTGCATAGTCGCGAACTTTTACTATATTACTGTCGACAGCCTCAGATCCGCGTGCCGGCAGAACCACCGCAACACAATGAATTACCAAAATATTCGTCACGCTCTGATTCTTTTACCAACACAATAGAACTATAGCAATGTTGTGTAAACACACTCCCTTATATGTATGTTATAATAAAATACGTAATGTATATCTAAAGAAACCGTTTTCATCGATACGATTCATTTCATTGAATAGTAAATCTGATACATAAAATTCTTGCGTTAGCTAATGCCTTTAAAACGGCTCGACCGATTTATGAAATTTTATGTGCATATTCAGTACGTCTGAGAATCGGTTACTATTTATTTTATACCGCTAAGAGATAATGGTTCACTCTTAATATTTATTTTTATTTTTTTGTCATCTTCCTTAAAGTACACAAATTATAAATTCCCTAGAAATAATGTATTTGGCAAAACCACCTTTGACGAGTCAGCTAATAAAAATATAAATAAACTGTTCCAGGTACGAGTAACGACTCATCACTTCAAGCAACTCGAGAGTTAACATGATAGAGACGCCTTGGCCATCACTTCCGACCAAGAAAGCGATGCGCAAGAGCAAACCACCGGACAAATCGTCGTGACACTGTGACAATTAAAAGATTGAGATGGCTATCCATGTTCTATTAGCTTCGTCTGCCCTGAAAACGGTCAGCGTGACTGGTCTCTGGCTCATACCGTTGCTGCTTGGAGCGTTTACCTATCACAATTACAATTCGTACGATCCAGAAGCGAAAGTGCACGATAAAGAGCCGAGAAAGGAATACGACTTTATTGTCGTCGGAGGCGGATCCGCTGGCGCAGTTGTAGCCAACAGGCTGACTGAAATTAGCGGTTGGAATGTTCTTTTACTCGAAACTGGTATGTACGTTGGTTTTATAAGCAGGCTAAACTATGGGTGGGCTTGGGGCATACGCAACGTCGAATTTATGGTTTCTAATATGCACCTTAATACTGCAGGTCTGAAAACTAATTGTCCCTGTAAATAAAATAAATATTAAACAAAGATCTACTAATTAAATAATACAATCCATAAGAATTCATGTTTCTACTTAAAAAGAGGACTAACCGCGAAGTAATATTCCGTTCTTATGCGTACTATAAGTATTATTTTTCTTCAGCGAGAGTAGTGATTTTAAAAATAACACAATATATTTATCAACTTCAGGTCCAGACGAAAATGAAATTACAGACGTGCCATCGCTCGCAGGCTATCTTCAACTTACGAAATTGGATTGGCAGTATAAAACTGAACCTACAGAATACGCATGCTTAGGTTTTAAGAAACACAGGTGCAGCTGGCCAAGGGGCAAGGTAAAAAATATTTAAAGACTTTTTATCTTTAATTCTTTTTTATTGTTAATTTTTGTTTTTCATTGTTTTCAATAAAAAAACAATTATTTAACACGATGAAACGTTAAAGGCAGTTCCGTAAATGAGTGATGTGTGTGATGATCTTTTTTTTTTTATAAAAATATTTACCCTGTTTCATTATTTATTGCAATTTCCAAACAATAGAAGATTAGTACACAACCTTTAAATATACTTATTTACCAGACCGGATCAATTCACCTCCAATAAAAACGTGTATTTTATTATTACAGGTCCTAGGAGGATCCAGCGCATTAAACTATATGATATATGTTAGAGGTAACCGACTCGACTTCGATCATTGGGAGTCATTAGGCAATCCAGGCTGGTCATATGAAAATGTATTGCCTTATTTCAAAAAGTCTGAAGATAATAGAAATCCTTATTTATCAAATAATAAATACCATGGGCGTGGTGGATATTTAACGGTCCAAGAAGCACCCTGGAGAACACCCTTAGTAGCTGCGTTTGTTGAATCCGGTGTTGAATTAGGTTATGAAAACAGAGATATTAATGGAGAGGTCCAAACCGGGTTTATGATAGCTCAAGGGACGATAAGAAGAGGATCAAGATGCAGCACAGCAAAAGCCTTTTTGAGGCCCGTTAGAACGCGACCTAATCTCGACATCTCACTGAACTCGCAAGCAACTAGAGTCTTGATAAACCCAGTAACATTGAAAGCGTTTGGAGTCGAATATGTAAAACATGGAGTGAAGAAGGTTGTATACGCAAGAAAAGAAATTATTTTATCTGCAGGGGCCATCAATAGCCCTCAAATATTAATGTTGTCTGGAATAGGACCCAAAGATCATTTAAGAAACGTAGGAATACGCGTCTTGAAGGATTTACCTGTCGGTGAAAATCTGCAAGATCATCTGGGTGTAGGGGGTTTAACGTTTCTAGTCGACAAACCTGTATCAATTGTACAAAATCGATTTCAGGCTTTTCCTGTCACCATGAATTATGTGGTTAACGAACGAGGACCCATGACTGTACTAGGAGGTTTGGAGGGTGTCGCGTTTGTTAATACCAAATATGCGAACAGTTCCGGCTTGTGGCCAGATATACAATTTCATATGGCACCAGCTTCCTTCTCCTCAGATAATGGTCAAATAGTAAGAAAAATTCTAGGTTTAACGGACGAATTGTACGATACAGTCTTTAAACCTATAGCTAATAAAGATGCTTGGACGATAATGCCTCTACTGCTTCGACCTAACACAAGGGGATATGTTAGATTGAAAAGTTCAAATCCATTTGATTATCCAATTATGAACCCAAAGTATCTCGAGGACAGCTTGGATGTAAAGAGACTCGTCGAAGGTATTAAGATTGCGATGCAAGTAGCAAATGGTACACCTTTCAAGCAATTCGGTTCGAGACTGTACATGAAACCCTTGCCAAATTGTAAGAAATATACATTTATGTCAGATGAGTACATTGAATGTCAAGTAAGAACCATTACTATGACAATATACCATCAATCTGGCACAGCCAAGATGGGGCCTTCTTGGGATCCTGGTGCTGTTGTCGATCCCAAATTGAGAGTGCATGGTGTAGAGGGACTGAGAGTAATAGACGCTAGTATCATGCCAACTATTGTTAGTGGAAATACGAATGCTGCAGTAATTATGATAGGAGAAAAAGGTTCCGACATGATAAAGCAAGACTGGTTAAATCGGTGATGTTGTAATAATGAAAAGAAATTAAGAAGTCATTATTAATTTTGTAAAACAATCTGAAGAAGATAAGGCATTCTGTCAATGAAGTATTGTTTATCCTACATACTTAAATAACATGGGATAAATCAATCTCGAAATGATAAAAATAAAAGCAATTGTCTAATAAAAAATAATTTGAAGAATATATTTCAAAATAAGGCAGGAACAGGGAAACCTACTAGTGACAGAGTACTGCTCTAAGCCACTGCGCAGAGCAACGGTACCGGACTTTCTTTTTAAATTCTAATGGTCTTATAATGTAATACTATGTGAAAATCATATTGATTCGAGTAGGTGATAAGATTTGTCGAAATCCAATCTATCCTTAGACCTTATAAGGGTTACCAGATAAAAGCCAAAGCATCTAGATGTTTAGACGTTGTTGTTTAGAATTCATAGTCAATGTTATTTAAATTAAATAAGAATTGTTATGTAGTGTTAATGATATACGTAGTTTTTAAAATAATACTAAGTCAATATCCTGATAATTCTTTCATGCTAAACCAATTCTGGGAAATCGACATTTGTTTTAGAATTATATGTAAAGTAAATTAATTATTAATACATGGGCCAAAATACTTTTAAGTGCCTAATCCGAGAACACAATAGATTTTTTTTCAAAATTGAAAACTTAATTTCCTTTTTTTAAATGCTGAAATAGATATGTTATAGTTCTATTTATAACACACCTACCTCAGCAGCGATGGTTTAAGTGATTTAATAATATTTATAGCATATAATACATCAAGTTGTCGAGAAATTAAACAACTGCGTAACTATTTTACAGATGAGGTTATTATCTAATAAATCGGACATTGTGACTTAATAATACGTCAGTTTTAAACTGTAGTGATTATATAAATCACCTATAAAGCAAAATCATAGAAATAATCAGTTTCATCGAATATTCATGTTTAATTAGATAATGCGTTACCTATGTTAAATATTAAAACTTAAACTTTTCCATAAATTACAAAAATAAACTTAAAATTAATTCCAATTGAAACATAGTATTGTTCTTTCATAAATAGTAGACGTATAAATTTAAGACATTTTTGACAATAAGAGTCCTTTGTATAATTAAAGATACAATAAAAACAAGAGGGACACAAAAGTAAGAGTATAATCTTCGTAACCAGTAGTATTTTTTATAACTATACTTTGAGTTTTAATAGAGATCTTTATAACAAAACAATTTTAACTGTTCATGACTCGACATAAAATTAAGTACCTCAAGTAACATAAAACGTTTGCCTAGTCAAATTTTTAAAATAAAACCTTAATGAAAAATCAACTGTATAAACTAACGAGGCACTATATCTTCAGTCTCTCTTCAGAAATTTTTTGGGTTGTCATAATTGAAGTATAATCTTTTACCTTTCACGACAACTTTGGGGTTAGG